>JAODXP020007857.1:0-86201 GCA_027497455.2 Sardinella longiceps | reverse complement strand
AACACTAATAGACACTCATAGAAAGCACTGCCCCCCGCCCCCCCCATGTACCCATAGCCACATGCAACTATTTCACATATCCACATACAGTACACCACACATGCCACATATAAGTCTTAACACGCAGAACACAAGACATACGTCGGAGTAAGATAGTTTCAGCTTAGTACAAGAAAAGCAATAATTGTTTCCATGTTTCTATACAGTACTTCTGTTGTTAGTCTATGCTCACCACTCATCCAGCAAGTGTACATCTCTCCATCCATGTTGTCATTGAAACAATGTGAACTCCTAGGCAGACAAATGAGAGGGGATGTCGAATTTGATTAGCAGGCAGTGATGGTGAATGCATGTTTCTTTTCCATCAGGACAGTCAGTTAGTTAGTTAGTTAGTTAGTTAATTGTCCCCTTAGAGATTCCAATAGCATGCATTTCTTAGCCAATGAGGGAGAACAGTGGACAATCCAGAAATTATAATAAAAAACACTGTAAAAATAACCTAGCAACTATGATACTTCTCCCAACAACAACCTCGCAACCACCTAAAGTACCCTAGCAAACAGCATATAGTAACCACTTCCACAGTTGCACCCTAACCAACCAACATGATTAACCAAGTTGTCAATCAGCCGAGCAGAGACGAGTCGCTGGCATTTTCAACACCGGCTGAGTGGGCAGGTTTGATATACAGTACGCACAGTCATTGCACCCCTGTATAAAAGTTGGTGGTTAACGTTACCTCATTAAATTTTCAATGCAGGAACCATGCATAGCGAACTGTAACTCTTGCTTCCTCTCTGCAATAAAGGCCTCCATCAAGACCTTCTGTAGGCCAGCATCCGCAAATTGATTTGGCCTGGCTGATACAAAGAATTATCACAATTGAGGACAACATATTAACACATGCACAGTTTAATTCCCTCCTCGCAAAAGGGTCTCCATTGGACCTCCATTTCAGGTGTGAGTTGCTTTTGGTATGTGATTTTTGAGAAGAGTTGAGATGCAAAAGGCTTTAACTCCAAATGATATTCATTCAAAAATTAAATAGTTTTAATAATAACTTACAGGAAATCTCTATCAAACTACAATTGAAACATTTTCTATCAAGTAGCCTACAAACAAGTCAGGCCAAAATTATATAATTTTCTGTTTAACAGGTTCATCAAAAATATTTTAATAAATCAATTGTAATGGCACATAGAGGTTTTTGGATGTCAAACTGATGGTATACTTGAGAATGCCAATTTTGCAGTCCAAATATTCATAATAATAAAATGGCCTACTCAAATAGGCCTATCATGTTTGCTTTACCAAACATTGTAAATTTATACTGTTCGGTGTTCAGGGTATAATAATATGTATAAACTTAACAAGTAACATTTTGTAAAGAAAAACAAGAAAATAATGCTGTTGTTTTAGCAACGAAAATTAAGAGAAATAGCAAAATACTTTCTATTTGATCATTTAGGCTAATAGGCTACATGATAAGCTGGTTGATAATAGGCTAACGCTACATGTTTTCATTTTTAACCTAACAGAGTTAAAACCGGCTGAGAAAGATACTTTAGTTTAGACAGTGGTAGAGACATTTATATGCACTGATCGATAAAAACAAAAACTATGAATTTAGAAGAGATTAAATACGTTTACAACAAGCCTTATCAGTGCCATCAACACCGACGGCCCCCAGCAGGTTTCTTTCTTCCGCCATCATCGCTGACGTTGTATTCATAGATGTACGATGGGACCACAAACTGCTTTTAGAGCCTTCACACACCTCAACTTTTAACATAGACGCGAATTGTTTTATTTGCATTAGGCTAAGAACCTCCCTTATTAACATTTCTCTGATTTTGCCCTCTGACTTTACCAGTTTTGTGATCGCTTTTACTTTGATAGAAAAGACGCGATTTTAGTTTTACTTCCTGAGGTTACCGTGGCTAATTGTTGCTGGATGAACGGAACTCTTCAGGCCCAGCGGCGGCTCCTATTTTCGAGATCTTCAACTCGGTTCCACAAAGTTTCCAAACGCTTGCTAGTCAGCTCGCGACCACTTGCCCACTGTCGAGTTGAATCCTCCAATTCAGAAATTCGCTCTTCCGCCTCTGTTAGCCGTCCTTGCATAGCCGTTACTGTATTTTTTAACTCTTCTGTAGTCCCCTTAATTGTTGACACATCAGTTGCCACTGTTTGGAGCGTCTTGCTCATTTTATTCACTTCAGCCAGAATGCTAGCCAGATCAGTATTCTGTAAAGAGTCATCTTTCGAGCTAGCATCACCAGATTCGCTAGCATTGCCCCCTCTGCCTCTTCCAGTTCTGAAGTATTTTGAGGACGACATATTCTCACGCAATAACAGTTCCAGGCAATCGAAAAGTCATGTGCAATAGTCCATAAACATATGTTTGAGAAAAAAATTGCAGAGAAATAGACGGATTAATTAGGATTTAAGGTAATAGGGCTGAGGACAGCTTCGACTAAGCAGCCATCTTGCTCGTCGATCCCACGTGACTCCAGGAAATAACCTTTTAATCAGGTGTGTGCCAAGTCTGTTAATGTGCTCAATTTTTTTTGTCAAAAAAAAAAAGTACAAAAATGCAAAAAATAAATTACAGAGAGGAATGCAATTCGCACTATCTAGCTTTACTGGGCTTTTTGCATCTACCGAGGTTGACTGATTGGGGCGCCAGCTGCCACTGATTAGGGTGGCAGCTCGCTCGGATGAACTCCACTTTGCTCCCATAGACATGAACTACCACTGTCCCCAACTGGACACAAAAAATACCAAAGACCATATAAAGAATCTGTGCCATTAGGGTGCCTTGAACTTGGAAATGACGTCATAGTGCTCTCACTGTTGCTTGCTCTGTTCTAGGGGGGCCACCCCACACTACAGGATAATCGGGCACGATTTTAGTCCCGATTGACTCGGGAGTGACGTTGCCATGGTAGCGTGGTCGTGGCCGAGAATCGGGACCGATTTTCCCCTTCTTGCCGAGTGTTCTAAGATTGAATCCTAGGCGTTCCAAAAGTCCCCGATCGTAAAATCGGAGGTATCAAACATGTTTGATATTTCAGGCTGGTCATAGAACGCTGTCAGCGCAAGAGACGTTCTATTTCAATCTTGTCTGAACCGACAGTCAAAGTAGGTAGCCTGCTCTTTGCGGAGCAGCTGGCACACAGGACACTTTTGCACCACTGTGAAACACTTCTAATAGGCTATTCTAATAATAACCTAGCATAAATTGAAATAAAGTGTGTCTTTGCTGTTTGTTTGATAGGCTAGGCATCAAAACTTTAACAAGGCGTTACAGGTTATTTTCCCATTAATTTATTAAATAAAAAAACGTTTCCACATTTAAGTTGGTTATTAAATAATTTACCATAGATAGAGGCTACTCAGAAAGACCAGTAGAGCTGATTTATGTTTTATAATAACGAATGTACAATAATAATAAAAAGTGGAGATGCAAAGATTTCAACTGCTGTAGCCTGGCCTAAACGACTGCTCCCTGTAACCTGAACGACGGCCAAAAAGTGCAGGTCGAGAGAGCGCAGCAGATTGCAAGCGCTACTGGCGTGCGCAAAGCTGTCCAAACATAAATTCTTCACGTATCACCTTAGTTCTAGATAATAGTTTTTTTTTTCTGTAATACCGACAATAGGCTATAGGCTTACATGTTGCAATTTTGTATAGACAGAAGCATAAAAGAAACATTAAGAAATTTCTATCCCCAGCACTTTGGAACCAAGCTGTATATCAGTGTTTTTGTCCCCAGCACTTCAGAAAACAAACTGACGCCCTTGCATTTATACATTTACTTTCGACAATGAGAGAGCTTACATTCCAAGGCTATATTTCTCCCGAAAATAATGAAAGAAGGCAACGGGGGCATGAACATCAAGGCTATAGAAACTTGGATTTATCATAACTGGAGACGTTTCAGCTGAGCTGTCAGTTGTTTGCCTCGCTATTTCGAACCTCTTGTCGTAAGGACGATAAATTTGTCCAAGAAGTGTTGCGCCAAATAGGCTCTCTCTCTCTCTCTCTCTCTCTTTCTGTAGGCTATTTGCTCTACAAAGAGCAACTAGTAGCCTAGTTCAAAACTACGCCAAGTTTGATGACCGAAGAGATAAACATGAAGGTCTGTCCGTTCATCAGAATTATTGTTCCGCAGGTCGGAAGAATAAAGAGACTGTCTATTACAAAATGTATTGAACAAAACTAGGTTATTGCATCGTTTTCAGATCTAACTGGCAAACACCCAAATCAGTTTTGTGAATTAATTAATGGTGCAAGGAAAGCAAGCTACTCGCAGGTTTTGCGCATAGGTCTAAGCAGTACTCGAGTTGAGGGGGGATGAAGGGGAACGGCATCCCCCTTCTGAAATAAAAATTTAAAATCATCCCCCTTCTTAAACGGCCATCCCCCCATACCATCCCTTGTTCCATTTTATTAGTTAATGTGAAAATTACAATTATTTTAATACTGGAAATATTAGCTTACTACCATTTCAACATTAGCATTTGCATTTATTTATGCGCTTCACTTAAACAAACGTTTCAGTCACCGCAATCAAAGATTCCGGGCCAAGCGGAGATTTTTTGGTTTCACTTTCAAAACGGTACCACTCTTTTCTTGCCGGTCATTTACTACATGGCATGAAGGTGTCTGGCGATCCACAAGCATATTTGCAATATAAAGCTTGTCTACTGTACACTATCTATAACGTACAGGCCGGCCACACGAAAAAAGGGTGTCCAAACCTCCGGAATTACGCATAAACAGCGGGCATTTGTCCTTTTTGAGGCTCTGCAGCTAAGGCTTTCAGAGAGACGCACGCAGTTGACAGGTAGGCCCGTCATCTTTCAGTTCACCTATGGAACATATTTGTGTTTTTCCCTACACGTCGTCTGTCTCTCACCCATTATCTGTGACAATTTAAAATCATCCCCCTGTGACAGACACAGAAAACTCCTCTGTGCTGCTCCCCTTACCGAACGCATTTTACTCGCACGCATACGCGCAAGTCCCATAAGAAAAAAAAAAACATTGCAAAGTTCATCTAATGCTCTTAACTCTGATCACGTGGAAGTAACATTACTTGATATTATTATTCTCATTCTCCAACATTGGGCTGATTATAAAAATGCATTTGCCTTATAGCAATCATTTTAAACTTGGCCAAGACTTGCAGGGCCGTTTCAAGGTATTTGGGGGCCCCAGGCAAACAGGGTCAGGGGCCCTAGCCCCCCCCCCCAAAAAAAAAAAAAAAATTAATAAAAAATAATAATAATAATAATATTTTTTTGCAGAAATTCAAAAAATGCAAGCAAAGAAAACAAAACTATATTGCATATTTTGTGTCCCTCTGATAATTGATAAAAGGCATACCATTAACAATAATTTCAAAAATAGACTAGAGCTTATTTGATTCCAATATTATTGTGTATTTTTTCCCTCATAAACTTTGGTCAAATAATTAGGCCATATTTATGAAGGAAATGCCATAACCTGAAGTAACCTAAGTAATTGTTGTAGCAGTAAAGCCTATAGCCTGCATAGGTTCACAGAAGAAGAAAGACACTTACAGGAGTGAGGCAGAAATGCTCTCCTTCTAGGCAGAGATCTATCCTGTTTTGGAAAGATTTTTAAAGCTATTTCCTGTCCTTATTGAACATTTAGACTGGATCTACTGACTGCACCATGTGCTCTAGTTTAATTTGATACCTATTTCGTCAATAGAGCTTAAAAATTGAGGATATGGCAGCCTTTGACAATGAATGGGTTTCCGTTGCATTTCTCCGCGAATAGCGCTTCTCTCAACAATAACGCATTACATGTATTGAATGCGGGACAGGATCTGTTTCTGACGTGAAAAATTATAATTACCAAAAAAACGAGATGGCCTGCTAAATATGGGGCAGTTGACAACCCTAGTTATATTATTTTTCTCCTGAAAGAATTAAGAAGGAGCAAATTTAGCCCCTTTGTGAGAGCTTGCAGTTCATGCACAATAAGTCATGCTACTGCAAAGTAATAGGCTTCTTAGCACTAAATGACAACTTATATTTGCTAGCTTGCTAAGAAATGAACCCTTGGCCATTTTTATTACAGTAAGTAACATATCTCCTTTACCTTTTTTCTTTCATTTCTCCACTTGACATTATACTCCCTTCTCTCAACTTGTAGCCTAAGTTTGCGTCTTTTTTGGCAGCCAGCCAGTGGGTGGGGCTAAGGATGGGGCCTCTTAAGGGGGATTTTCAACATAGGATTTTTCATAGAATTTAAAGGGGTGGTCACACAGTTGTCGCTGCTATGAATTGCTACCCAATCTGTCGTTCTCGGGGGCCCCCTTGAAGCGGGGGCCCCAGGCAATTGCTTGGTTTGCCTGCCTTGTTGCAACGGCCCTGAAGACTTGCACTGGACATTAAGAGCCTTGCAAATGGCAAGTGTAGCCTCCATTTACAGAGTAATGAAGAGATGAGGAGTTAGCACAGTGACTAAAATTCCAAATATTAAACAATCACCTTCTTTCTTTTTATTTTTTTTTTCAGTTAACTAAGTAAACACATGTATGAATAAAAAAAACATATTGTTATATGAATGGGTAATTGTAGTAATGTCCCATCATTCCTGAGTCATAAAAAAGGGGCAGAGGTATATAACATGGACCTCACATTCAACAATTTTGAAATGCAAAAATGCTGATTTCCTGTGCAGTTTTTAAATCTTTACAGTTGCCAAAGTAGAGCCCTCTGTTGAAACAAACTCCTCAACAAACTCCTGTCCTTCAGTTGACAAATAGATTTATAACATCTGATTAATAAAGCATAAATTGTATGCCTGTGTGCGTGTGTCCACGAGGCCTATGCACTCTGTACAAGTGACCCCACCATGGGCGCTCATCGACACAAAATAGCCATTCCAAATGATAAAATCCACCATCCCCCTTCTTTTTATTTTACAACTCGACTACTGGGTCTAAGTGATTGCCAATAACGTATTTCTTGCATGGTAGGCTACCTAAAGTTTAAACCATGGGGGTATTCCATCAACGGAGCTATTCGCTAAGCCGCGCTAATTTCGGCAAGCGGCGCTAGTTTTAGTGTGAGTTCAGTTCCATTACTCTCGCTAACAGTAATCGCAGCTGAGTTGCTGGGGTAACATATGCTCCCAAACTAACCAGCTCCGTGGCAGGTTAACTGCAAGGCTTAATAAAGCGGTGTCTCAGAAAATGCAATCAGTCAGAAACACAAGTCACCCAAAAAGGTTCCATACACCTGCTTAATAATCTTTCCTACCAAATAAAGATTGATAGGTTTTGCAAACACTATGATCATGCATGAATCCCCCTTTTTACTAAATTACTATTGATATTTCGAAGTATCTATTAGGAATAATTTTAGTTACGAATTAAAAACAAATGCATGCATTATCAGAGACGTGTCACATGCCGGCCCATCACGTGGTGTCTGAAGTTGTAGGCTACGTCTTAATTGAATGATTGATTGATTTCAGTTGCAGGTGCAAGTCTGCTGTGACAGAACAACATGAGACTGGCAATTTGTTCCAACAAGCAATGGTGAAACATTATGATTCCAAATATATTTTCAATCACCTTTTCAAATTTCTGAATTGCCAGTAGGCCTACTACCATAAAAATGTTATATTCAGTTATTTCACACAAAATTCAACAGATGACGTATGCATATCGAAGTTTCTTTCTTAAAATTCTTTTAGTTCTGCCTTAATTTTACGACAGTTCATCAGATATTCCTATATCACCTATTTAGGTCTAGTGTTGAGCTTGTGCACGCAGCCTTGTTTAAGTTAACGAGAGGCAGGCGCAGCTAACTTGCGTTGATGGAATGGCTTCAGCCTCATCTCTGAGTTGACGCTACTTCAAACGAGGCTTAATCACATAAGCGCCGATATCATTAGCGACTTTGCAGGAATACCCCCCATGTAAGACAAACTGTTTGTTGACATTACTGTTGTGGTGATATTTAGCCTATTTTTGGCCTATTATTAGTGCGTAGTAGACTATCCGATTCGCGTGTCCCGCTTGTCCCATGAAACATAGGCTATATTTGAAACTCCCGATTAATAACGGCAACAACCTTTTATTAGCAACTAAACCTTCTAACAACTAACATACTACTAATTACAAGCACCTGGAAACTTCCTCCTAATTAAAATCCATCCAATGGAGAGGAAGGCTGAAAAAGGTGTGCGCGGTCACACACAGGCGGTCTGGAACCTGCGCACACCTAGCGGAGCACACCACCTCAACCATTTACGCCCCAGTCATTTGCAGTTCGTGTCTCTTATTTTGGATCATGTAAAGTTGCCAAGGGCACTTCATTAGCCTATCACAATAATAGCCTAATTAGGGGATTAATATTATTAGCCCATCTGCAAGTATTGCTCAGAGATCATACATGGCGCTAGATATATCGGAATATTTAATCAATGGACCTCCGTTCATGAAAACATCATTCACGCATTAGGGGAAATTACCACACTGGAACAATTTAAGGTTGTGTTCGGTTTTCTGATTCAAACAGTAGGCTAAGCTGCCACACATCCTCGTATGAAATGGCACCAAACATTTTAATGCAGGAAAAAGTGTCAAATCCCCCAAAGTTTTATTTGCCCTTTATCCACGTCAGTCTATTAGGCTGAACTTTAAAAGTTTATATTTGGGTTGAACGCATCACCCATTCTCTCGGATACGAACCTCTAGGCTAGATAATGTTTTAAACAAATAAAACTTCACAGCTTGTGAATCACAACAAGTCAACTCGCTTGTCGCGGCAAATGTATCACAATTTAGTAGGCTAGTCTAGTGACGGGTAGGCCAACCTATTTCAACAACCGAAAGTGATGGCATCCTAGTTAAGGTGTTCAAAGCGATGTGGCATATTTGGTGCATATTTTATCAAACATTATACGAGAATAGCCTAGATACAGCCAAAACTGGTAGATTATAATGACGGAATCGGGCGTGATTGTCGTGTAGTGTGTGGTGTTCTGTTTTGTGTTCGAATCTTATACGAGCGTTCTTACGATCGGAGAGAGAGAGAAATCTCTCCGAGTGTTCGGTGTAGTCACGATTCTAAAATCTTATAAGATTGTAAAATCGTGTAGTGTGGGGTCATAAGACTCCTGTTAAATGAGCTATCTTCCTGAGGATGATGATGCTGTTCCTTTTCATGGTTTCCATGGAAAAGACGTGAACGTTGCTTGTAAATCCAACCTCCTTTTGCCAGAACTCCTCTTTAAATAGTTTAATGTTATCAGGAAAAACAAGTGAGAGAAAAAAAAATCCAAAGAGAAAAAAACTAAAGGGAACAAAGAAGGAAAGAAATATGAGCCACTCGATTGATGTAGCCTCAGGGGATTTGGAAATCTGGGAATCATATTGCACTGTTGGTTGTGATTCTGCTGAAGTCCATTTGCGGGAAGTTATTGCGAAATGTGGTTATTTCCCTCTATTGACAGTCTGTACAGAGAAAACACACTGATGGTTCAGAAATATACCCAGAGAAGCAAGCACCTTTAATCATAATAACCTTGTTTTTTAAAAAAAATACAAAACACACAATCATGTAGCCTATACTTATAGACTTTGGTAATGTGCCTAAGAGACAATGTATTTGGGAATCAAGAAGACACTGAAACACAGTGATGATCCTTAAAACTGAAAGTGTAACTTAAATCAATCCAGTGGGTGGCAGTATAGGCCTCATCAGAATAACTGTCCTCAGGGAAACAGTATGGGGATTTCTCAGGCATTGAGTGAAGTTCCTGCACTGTCATTAGCTTGGTCCAAATAGAAAGTTAACAAAAGTGTAAATAGAGTGGCTCGATAAGTAATATTTACAGAAAAACAAAACAAAAAAAACACTTTAAGTATAATTCTGATTGTGGGGATGTGACATGGTTGTGAGGAGTATTCCATTAACTGTGAGACAATTGTTTTCATTCACATTCAGTGAAAGAAGATAACAAGTGTGTGCTTGCATTTGGAGCATGTACACTGAATAATCTAATAAAGCATGTTTGGACATGACGTTATGGAATTTAGACTTGTATTAGACTTAGATTGTATTGTTGAATACTTCCTGTTTCTGTTGGTGATCTGTGTAATGTCATCATTTCCAAACAGAATCAAATTCCTCTTACAATCTTCCAGACTTTATGACAGAGAGAGTGTATTTGGATTGTGGAGAAGTTTGGAGAAAGTGTGGAGAAATTTCTGTGTAAACAGACAATGAAGCTTTATCTTATCTTATCTTAAACATAGTCACAGGCTATCATCAACGCATGATTGTCATTGATAGCTACAACTAAAGTGGTCCTCTCTGGCCTGCAAAAACTTATCAAAATTCTACACCCTGCCAAACTTTCAAAATATTTATAATGCAATCAAAATCACTGTCCTTTAATACTATGTAGACTCAGCCCCACTGTGATGGTTTTTATATAGCCTACTGTGTATGTTCATGTTGGCTGTTTTTTTTTTTTTTACAATTGCTGACATGCATTAACCTATACTTGAACAACTTTTTCTAAACTCTCAACACAGCAAACAACTGACAACAGTTAGCCAAACAGTTCATTCTCTTACCAAAAGCACATTTTGTTAGCAAATTAATTTTAACCAATACAGTAAAAAAGTGCTCAAAAAAACAAACACCATGGACCCTACCTTTTAACATATAGAAGTGAATAAGCATGTCTAAATGTGCACACTAACTACATAGTAATATACACAACAGTGCTCTGCAAGATTACAATTTGCCAAAATCATACAGTAAAGCTGGGCCCTGAGTGTCACAGTCCATGACCTCATTCCTGGGTAGCAGTGTATTCAGGGGGCAGATCATTAGGAATGCCAGCCTTCGGACCATCAACACTGCTGTAATGAGCAGGAGGCACCACACTGCTTTGGAGGGGAGGCATCTGGAAAAGCAACACAAATCTACAGTCAGTGAAGGGATCTATACACATCTATACTGTATTATGAGGTCAGTCATAGTGATCTTTCCATAGGAATCTTCTGGACGCTGTACCTCAGAGGGGTTCAGATTGAGGGGAGGTGCAGACACCTGGGTAGTGGAGACAGAGGATGGCACCTGGCTAGATACGTAAATCACCTGCTGCAAAAATAACATTAAAGATTACAATATTTACAGTGTTCTGTTCTCACTAGGAAGTATGGCAAGCATACAGCATGTAAGATAGTTTTATAATTTTTACTAAGTAAGGGATAATGAACGACACGGCGTGCAGATATATAAAAATAATGCACGTTCGAAATTCTAAGGCTAACGAGGCCGAAGGCCGAGTTGCCTTATAGCTTCGATAAGTGCATTATTTTTATATATCTGCACGCCGTGGAGTTCATTATCCCGCTTATACCACTGTTGCCACTTATCCGCTATGTGGTTTGACTAACAACATGCCCGTTTTGATGGCTAGGTGGCTACTGATGGGTGAAGACAAGCTAGTTGTCAGAACTACTTCTTTCCGCACTTACCAAGATAAACTGCCGTTACTAGTTCTAATGTACAGTTGCTAAGTCAGTCGTTAATTCCATCTCCCGTTGTCAAGCGCTAAGTCCAAAGATTCTAACATGTCTTGGGCTCTGTAAATTCACCGTCTCCCATACTTCCAAACGAAGTGTGACAGAGTTAAAAAACATCGTGGTCACAAGTAACAATGTTGCTGTGTCATGAACGTTGGTCGGGTCACTAAATTGTGAGCTTGTGTTAACGTGACCGTTTATTTAAAAGTCAGGGCGAGTTGGGCGAATTGATATGCAAGTCTGAATATGGACGGAAAAGTGGAACTACTTCATAGCCGTGCAGTTACCTGAAAAATAATGCACGTTCTAAATAGGGCATCACAATAGGAAATTTGACCAAGCAGTGGTATAATTTGTAATAATAAAGAATATTTTACTCACTTCAGTGGCAGTGGAGCATGTAGCTTTGCAGGCAAATGCAGATACAGAGATGGAGACAATGAACTCCAGAATGGACAACACAAGCATCACTCCAGCAATCCCCATCACCCTGCTCTATTAGGGGACCAAGCCAAATGTATGTCAAGTATTATACAGATTGAGATACAATAACTATTGAAACAAATTTAGGTGATCATATTGGTGTAATTGGGGGTACCCACCATAAATGCTTGCTTTGCGTAATTGCAGCTGTAAGAATCATACTCTCCATAACAACTGTAGTAGAAAAAGTACTGTGGGATTACTAAATCAAGGCTATGCATAATTATGGCAATCCCTGCAGATATTGTGCTGAAGATATTCATCCCCAGTGAAGCTTTAACCTAAAAGAAAACAAACAAACAAACAAAAAAATTACACCACTGTACTGTAATCACATTTCTATTCAAGTAAATTGGAAGAACACTGAATGCTACTGGACACTATAAATGATAGGTTCGGTTTTTATCATGTTTAGCCTCCTTTTGAAGTGCCTAGGATGAAATAGAATCGTTCACACCAAAATTCCAAAGATTGGTATTTTGCTCATTTACAAATGCCCCCTGTATACTTCAGAATGGTTTGCTATATGCGATGATGTCCTTAATGCAACCTTACAACTTTATCTAAGAATGTGAAGCTCACCGAGTGGTTAGTGGTTCCCACTGATGTTCCAAAACAATTACTGTAGCGAAATATTGCTTAGGCTACTTACACATATAGTATGACTAAACCTGTGCTTCCCAAGCTGTTTGCTGTGGATTTCTGCCATCAATCTTTTGTAGGCAGTTGGTGTTTGGTAAGATACTGTTTCAATATCTCTGCCAATGAATGAGTTGTGTTTTTAAATTACATATTGTATCGGAATGGAAATTCATTACTTGGCTTATATCTCAACACACTAACACATCTGAACGTGAACTAGAATGAGAGGTAGGCCAATTTGAATGTTGTCATGATGAATCCTGCGCTCAAACTTGTGCTGCTTTCCACATGCGTTTGAAATGAAGGCCATTATCTTCATACTATAATGTGTCCTATTTTATTTGCAAACCATATAAAATCACCGACTGCAACTTTAATGTCAATGTAAACACACTCAGGGTTGAATGATTTGTGTAGGCTAATGCTGAGGCCTACTCACCAAACAGGGGTTGAGCTTCTTATTGGCTCTAACAGTGAGAGAACCAGCAGTGATGTACTGAAAGTCACATGAAAACATAAAATAAATTACATATCAGCTAGGAGAATGCTGGTTAGAAAATGAATGAATTAATAATGAGTGAATAATTCTCACAATGATGGCTCCCCAGAACATGACACCACTGTAAGTGGATGGTGCTGCTCCATAAGAGGCTGTCACAAAGCCAAACAAGAATATAACCACCCCAATCATTATTTGAACTGTCTGTGGGTAAGAAAATAAAAGAAAAAATGAGTAAGCTTCTCCATAGTGAGTGGAAGTAGATCACAAAAGTAGGCCTACATGTTTCATGATTCACTTTGTGAGTTACAGTACATTAGGGATAATGGCGAGGTGGAAGCCTCGGACAAGTATGACACAGAATGCGGAGTCCACTTTCACAAAGTCCACTATTTCCCTATATCAGGACACCTGGAAGGCCGTTATCCCGCTCATCACCTGGTTGCATCTCCAATATATAGACGTAAGCAAGCATTTAAAACATGAAAGAAACATGTGGCGCCATTTTGAAAAGATGTTCAGTCCCTGTTCCGTTGGGGTACAATTCCACGGCTGCTTACTGTTGCTATAGTTACCATTGTAAAGAGCATTGGAATGAAATGATGGTGAAACTTTTTACCAGATAAACGTGTCAGGTGTCCTGTTATCAAGAAATAATGGACACCCTGTCAACCATTCAGAAAACAGCATTTCATTTCATATGGATTATTGGTCATTCTTTGGAACTTTGTTCTCTAGTACAGCATTCACTAACATCTTACAACTATGCACTGGCTTGAAAATGGATGGAGTTCTTCTTTAATATCAACTCACCCCCAATGCAACTGGTTCTCCTTTAAGGAACTTCCCCAGTCTTGAGGTTGGTGTTGAAACAACTCTGCTCTCTCCTGGTGAAGCGAAACCTTGACCACCCTGTTGTGGGAGCACATGAGTGACCACCACAAAACCACCAGCAGAGGGGACTGAGTTGGCCATAGTTCTTGATGGAAGCTGTGCACGCTAAAAAAAAGACCGTGTAGACCTGCAGAACATCAAAGAAGTCAAAAAGTCAATACAGTTGTTAGACTTTTTCTAGTCTCATAGTGTGAACTCTATAAATTTGCAAATTTGATAGAACTTAGAGGGGAGGTTAAGTTTTTAGCTTTTCTGGAGTGTCTAGAATGAAATAGAATCATTAACACCAAAATTGTGACAACTGATCCTGTCTCGGATATTTGGTTCATTTAGAATCCCCCTGCCTGCTTTAGAATGGCTTGCTAGTACTGTATGTGCATGTCCGATAATACCATTAAAACAACCTTAAACCTTTACTTTAAATCGTGTTCAGCTCACTGAGTGGTTAGTGATGTCCCTTGATGTTCCAAAACAATTATCATAGCGAAATTCATAGAAGCTTTCATTTATACTAATGAGCGAATAGTCAGTGAGAGGAACAGAGGCTGGCTGTCTGCAAAACACTCATCCTGTCACGTATTTTGGCATTGTTGGGCAAGTGAATTTTTTAAAAAAATAATTAATTGTGATAATTTGTTACTTATTCAAAATAGTAGTTCTGTTAGTAACTGAGTTAGTCCATTGTAAAATTAATTAATTACTGGGGAAAGTAAGCTAATAAATGACTGCATGTCATACAGAAAATACATTAAAATAAGTCTAGGGCTACTATATGACATAGGGCTAGGTTTTTGCCCCCTCCCCTTGTTATAGGACATCAAATCAACTGGATTTTCAATCATTTATAATTAGGGCTGTAATGATACACCCAACTCACGATTCGGTTTCTATCACGATTTTTGACCTATGGTTCGATACACCACACGATTTTTAAAATATATCTTCTTGGTAATCTTTTATATGGTTGTTTTCTGGACTGAAGGGTTACAGAACTTTGAAAGGAAGCAGAGGCGTTTCAAACGGGGGGGATGGGGGGGATACGACATTCCCACTTTTGCATTTTTATCAATCCATCCCCCCCACCTATATGAAATTAAAATTATATTTTAAACAGAGAGAGAGAAACAATGGTCGGAAATGCTCTACACTCACTGTAAATGTCATAATCCAAGCTGTTCAGCCACCCTATCATTTACATGAACAACTCTATGCAGTCATTAGAGAGAGGGTAATCTGGGACAAGATGCCCATCTAAATTCTAAATTATTGAATTTAATTCAGTGGGCGCTAATAATGTTACCATTGCTCTGATAAGATAGGTTACTGTACACAGGGACGTTGCAGACGGGGGGGATGGGGGTGTTTTGACATGCCCACATAAATATGATTCCATCCCCTTCACTTTTGTAAGATTTTAACAATACCAAATATTTCCACAGAGACACTGGAATACTGTATAGTGTAATATATTTCAACTTAATTTTTTGCTTGGTAGAAATATGTAGAAAATATTTCCACTAGAGACAGTGGAATACTGTATAGTGTAATATATTTTCACTTTTCCCCCTGCTATCAGTGATAACAGGAGCCACATATTTCAAAGTTAACAAAGTGCGTGAGAGTGAACAGAGGCCTCCAGATCCATGGGCTTTCAGAAGAAAAATAAATGATTGTAGGCTAGACTTGAATTAAGACACCCTACGCTCAATTGTTGAAACAAATTCCTCCATGTAGGCCTCAGGGCCACCATCCTCAGTAGGCCTATTGCCTAGGCTATTGCCCCATACTTTCCATGAAACTTCTAAAAATCATAGATGGCAGTGCTGAATCTCAGTGTCCCTGGATCAACCAAATACCAGTTTAGTTTTTGGCTCAGAATTTGGGTTTGGGGTAGGGACAGGATTACATTATTCAGTTAATTAAAAAAACATCTAATAACCTGTTTAAATGCACCAGAATGCAGGAAATAACATATAACTATTACAAAATCTCCTGGGGGGGGACCCCCTGACCCGCCTATGTGTCTGTCTACCCCACTTATCAAATATTATAACACCTTTGATTCACAACTGCTTGGTAGACCTGTTCTGTGACATTAGTAATGTGATGTTCATAAAGCCCAATTCCTCATCCACCAGACCAGCATTTGTAATAAACCTATGTCTAAGACATTTTAGGCTAATGGCCAAGAAAATGAGCAAATACTACTTGTGACTACTGCATGTGATGGCAACTCTAGTAGGCCTATTATAAAACAGAAATTCCGATTGGTCGCGAGACTATAGGCCTAATTATAATTTTGGCTGTGATAATTTCAGTGGCTATTTTACTTCCCCATCTTAGAACCCCCCCACTTTTGGAAAGCTTGATACGCCCCTGAGAGGAAGTAACACGATACTGCCTTCTTGCATCACGATACAGTATTGTGACTGTGTATCACGATTTCTCGATTCGATACAATATTGTTACATTTTATGACATACACCAGCTTTAATATCAAGCTGTTTCTAATTTGCCATATTGTTTGAGCTTGTCAGGCTTGACTCGCCGAGTGAGGAACAGTAGGCTATCATATTATTTTTCATGTTAAGTCACCGAACCATTCAACACACCAAAATATGAGTATCAGCGTTGCAAGGTTTTGATATTACTACACACCCTAAATGCATTGTGCAGATGTGCACTCCTCCATCACATGCACAGTAGGCCTAATTTCTTGAATTCTGCACTTTTTATATGGGAGGGGATATCCTTTCATTTTGAATGGGGATGATAAGTTTTTGTTGTTGTTTAGTGAAAAAATTGATTGTTTGATGTACTGTAAGTGTTAGCGCATTCATACAGTTCCATTCTTCATTCATGTTCCATTGATTTTCGTTTCCATAAAATCTATTAAGCTCAGACAAATTCTGAAAATCCCCAAAATTCCCGGAACAAAGTTTCCATGGAAAGTTTATGGAAATTTTCCACCCCTTTGCAACCCTACTTGTAACCAAAGGATCGACAGTTCAATTCATGACCAATGCATTACGGCTGAGATGCCCGTAAGGCTATCAGTACTCCCTAGCTGCACTGTAGCAGGCAGCCTGGTGTGCCATTTTAGTGTGTAGGCTACTATAAAGCCTTCATAGACATAGCCTATTTCATGCATATTTCATACAACCAATTTACATGTATGTAATGGGGTATTCTCATATAGGACAAACACAAAAACATTATGTAAAAATATAAGGCTACCTCAAAGTAATTTATTCACTCAATTCATATTGTGTGCGCACTGTGCGCATTAGAAGGGGTTTCTTGAGCTTGCGCAGGGACACTATTGCAGTAAAGGGTTAACTGGCCTGGCCAAGACTACATCAACAGAACCCTCAACTCCCACTAGGCAATGGTGTGCACGCACTTCAATATTTCCCACTGCGATAGTAGCCTGGATAGAGTATCTTACTTTAGGCTTATTTTCACGACTATTTCACAAGAGTAGCCTAGCTAGGCCGAGTTTTACCGAGAGTTATTGACTTCTTGCCTGTCAATAGGTGAATAGGAATAGGCCAAAACGGTCTGAAAAGTAGGAACTTCACGTAGCCTAAGTTTGGATCAATTTGTCAAAGAGAGAAGATAATAGACCGAAATGTACATAACGGTTTATGGGAAATAATTGATGTTTGCCGCAATTTCTTTTTTAGTAAGTTCATTTCCGCTAAATAAAATAATAATAACACCATCACATCCAAACGTGAAAAGTAGTCCTCTCCCTTGATCTAACGTTAATAGTCCTTATCACGCGCAACTGCATTTAGGCTATCCTCTATCCACCCAAAAACAGCGGAAATGTTCGGCTTTTGGCTACCCTGTGGATAATAACTATGGAATTGCTAATTCTGGCTAGGTTACATCAAGCAAACACTGAAATAAAGCAAAAACAAAAACTATTAGCCTACTAACCTTTGACGTATTTGTAGACGGTGTCTTGTCTAGATTTAAGCTCTGCTACACGGGATGAACTTGAAGGAACTGAGAGACCAGGCGATCAGTTTCTCTTTTCCACTGACCTCCTGAAATGGAGTTCCTCTAGTGGTGAATAAAACACATTGCATAGGTGTATTGATCGACGACACCAAGGAGGATTCTGTGCGCATTTGGGTGATTCAATTAAATGTTAGTTTAACCCTTTGCCCAAAATTGGCGTCACTCCTCTGGGTCCCCATTCAGTTTATTTGCATAAAGGTCATGTTGTTATTAGGCCTATCATAGTTTTGCTGTAGTACGAATAAAAAACAACATTAAAGGACAGGTTCGGTAGGCCTATTTTATCAGCTTTGGCCCGTTTTCTGGAGTGATTATGATAATAGTCAGTCACCAAAATGTGTCCTGTCTCAATTATTTGGCTCATTTCAACCAATGATTTAAATGTGAAAAAAGCTCATATCCCTTAATTAGTAAAAATTATTAAGTATGAATGAAAAGTCTTGCCGAAGAGTGTTTGCCCCCCCTTCAAGTTGAAAAGACTGGCCAATGGCCAAATTTGCTCCCTACACTACCCAACAATGCATGGCCCAATGAGCCAATAAGAAAATACAGCTATTGTGACTCAGGTAATACGAGAGGGGGCATAGCCTACTGTATATACCAGAAGTGAAACACATTTAAAGAACATGTGTTGTCTTTTATTTTTCTTTGTTGTGAGACAAAGATTGATTGTATTGTCCATTACTTCCTGTTTCTGCTGGTCATCTGTGTATTGTGTATTATACTTTCAGGGACTTGCCTGCCCAGTGGGCTATGACGTGGATACTCCTCTTTGGCCCACTGGAGGAGGTAATTCTGGGCAGTATTCAACCTGTTCCTCCTTGCAGAAAGGAGCAGGTATGGGTTGAGCACCTTCTACAGCCCTGTCCAGCTCTCCTCAGAGTAACAGCCTGACCCTTGAAATGTCCTCCATGTTCTGGACTTTGGAGACACATCAAATTTTCTTAGTCTGGCATAAACGTTCTGTTTCACTTTTGCTTATTACACGGCTCCTTATAATGCTGTAGAACGCTTCATTCACTTTAATGGGACTTTCCAACGTTCTACGGTCTGATAACTTTTAATAACGGACCGTTGCTAAGTATAACAGACCGCAACGGTCTGAGCTTCGCCGAAACCAAAAGCCTTTTGAATTGGTGTTTACATCGTGATTATCGTACATCTCTGATTGACATACTGTAGACCTTATTGCATGGATAAGTAGTTAAGATAACAGCCCACGATTGAAATTAATTCCAATATTTGCATGCTTAATAACCAGTCAACATGGGTCAAACAAGTAAACCATAGTTGTTTTACATGAACAGAAAAATATGAAAGTTAAAATACAGAAATGAATAAACATGCCAAAATGTTGCACACACACTAACTCTACAACAGTGCTCTATAATTAGTCAGAATCATATAGTAAAGCTGGGCCCTGAGAGTGTCGTCATAGTCCATGACCTCATTCCTGGGTAGCAGTGTATTCAGGGGGCAGATCATTAGGAATGCCAGCCTTCGGACCATCAACACTGCTGTAGTGAGCAGGAGGCACCACACTGCTTTGGAGGGGAGGCATCTGGAAAAGCAACACAAATCTACAGTCAGTGAAGGGATCTATACACATCTATACTGTATTATGAGGTCAGTCATACTGATCTTTCCATAGGAATCTTCTGGACGCTGTACCTCAGAGGGGTTCAGATTGAGGGGAGGTGCAGACACCTGGGTAGTGGAGACAGAGGATGGCACCTGGCTAGATACGTAAATCACCTGCTGCAAAAATAAAATAAAATGTTTAGTGTTCTAACTCGGCAGTATGCCAACTGTACAGCAAATAAGATAGTGGATTATTTTACTCACCTCAGTGTCAGTGGAGCATGTAGCTTTGCATGCAAATACAGTTACATAGATGGAGACAATGAACTCCAGAATGGACAACACAAGGATCACTCCAGCTATCCCAATAATCGAGCTCTATGGGAAACCAAGCCAAATATGTCATGTATGATAACGAGGAAAGATTGAAATACAACGAGTAGTAAAACAGGTCCGGATTGTCATATATGGATAATTCAGGATTATTTGTTGGCCATACAGTACCTACCAAAAAATCGTAGTAATAATAGAATGGTACCGCTAAATCAAAGCAATGTATAATTATGGCAATCCCTGCAGATATTGTGCTGAGGATATTCATCCCCAGTGAAGCTTTAACCTAAAAAAAAAGCAAAATCACATCACTGTAATTACATTTCTATGCAAGTAAATTTAGAAGCCTTTAACTATGAAAGTAACTCGAATTGTCACTTTTATTTGCCAGAATTGCTCTGTTGATGGAAAACCATTTTGACACTTCATATGTTGCTATAAAGCAATTCGACTTGGGAGTTAATTCGCTTGAAAATCTGATGGAAAACTGTTAGTGAGTGTTATTTGTTTACAAACCATATAGAACCACTGACTGTGCCTTTAATGTCCATGTAAACATGAAATTTGTGTATTTTTGTGTGTTTTAGCGCCTACTCACCAAACAGGGGTTGAGCTTCTTATTGGCTCTAACAGTAAGAGAACCAGCAGTGATGTACTGAAAGACACATGAAAACAGGGGTTGAGATCACATTTGGTATTGAAATTATCATAGAAAAAAATTAACGAATTATTGAAATAATAATGAATGAATCATTCTCACAATGATGGCTCCCCAGAACTTGACACCACTGTAGGCGGATACTGATACATAAAAGGTTGCAACTATACCAAACAAGAATACAACCACCCCAATCATTATTTGAACTGTCTGTGGGAAAGAAAATAAATGTTAGGTCCTCCATGGTGAATGGAAGTTCATCACAAGGCCTACATGTTTCATAATTCACTCAACTTTATTGGTCATTCTTTGGAACATTTTTTCTTTGGCACAGCATTCACTAACCTCAAACAACAATCCAATGACTTGAAAATGAAAAGAGTTCTTCTTTCATGTTAACTCACCCCCAAGGCAACTGGTTCTCCTTTAAGGAACTTCCCAAGCAATGAGGGTGGTGTTGAAACAACTCTGCTTTCTTCTGGTGAAGCGAAACGTTGAGCAACCTGTTGTGGGAGCACATGAGTAACCACCACAAAGCCACCAGCAGAGGGGACTGAGTTGGCCATGGTTCCTGATGGAAACTCTTTGCACTAAAAATAATCAAGTACAGACCTGCAAAACAATGACGCATCAGTATCGTTTTCTTTTTTAGTTTAGTTTTTTTTTCAGTATATAATGTTTCCAAGCTAAAATAGTCTTGTTATACAGATAGTCAAGATATTCTTGACTTCATAATGTTGCAAACAAGACATAAACTCATGTTGTCTTCTTAAACTGGGAAATCCAAGTACCCCCGTCAAGTTGTCTCACTCAGATTCTGAAGGGTAAGTAGAAATTTGCGACAAGGTGTTGCGCAATTGGCAGTCATTTTTGATCCAGCACCCATCCAAATTTGGGGAAAGGGATGTGCGTACTCACACGATCCTACCCCTCCTATATTGAGGCTGTATTGAGTTATGCTGCGGGAGCTTCTCGGGAAATGGGAGGTTCTGACGTCTACAATACTCTAGATGGGTCAAGAAGACCGTCAAAACATCGGAAAAATCCTCACTTCCCAGCAAGCGACTGCCTTTCCGTTAACTCTATTCCAACTGTGTCAGATAGGCTACTACTCGTTCTACCATGAATTTATGACGTCTAGAAAATCGCACATAAGTATTTTAGCCTAATGTGAGAAAGAGCTAAATGCTTAACTGGATTCGTTTCTGAAATGGTTAAAAAAAAGGCTGAAGTGAAAGTAACGGTCTGTGGGAAAAATAAATTTACCAAAGCAAACCTTTCCCCCTAGGCTTCAGCATCAAGTTGACCCGATTATAAAACCTGTGAGGCATAGACTGTAATCAATCAGAATGACACATTTTTTTCTGTCAACTGCAAAACGCCAACGGAAATGTTTATGTTGTGTAGACAGCCTAATTGAGGAACGCAAGTAGCCTAAAGCAAGCTCTAAAATAAAGCTGAAAAGCTACTGACGTACCTTTGACAACTTTGTAAACAGCAGTGGCCTTGCCTTGATTTCGTTGTTTACCCAGCGAAGTCTTCTACTCCTCTGAAGAAAGTGGAAGACCATGCGTGCGATTCTCCTGCTTTATACGAGTTGAGATCCCAAAGTGGAGGTCAGAATGCAATTAAACACTGGTCTCTAGCGGTGAAAAAAAGCACTGCCGTCCTATATTGATTGATATAGATCAGTATTTCTCAAACTTTTTCAGACCAAGGACCACTTTGCCCAAAAAAATATATTTCAGGGACCACCTACCCTCACCAACTTGCATGCTGCTACCCTTTCACTTCGACCAAATCAGTGGTTCTCAAACTTTTTCTGTCATTCCCCACTTGGGAAGGCAGAAAATTTTCACGCCCCACCGGCCAAAAAAACAAATGATGCAAAATGGGTCCAACTTTATATATAGTTATATAAGCACCCTATTTCACTGAGGAGGTCATGAGATATTTCTCCGAGATGAATGGGTAGGCCTAAAGATGGACACATAGCTACGTAAGTAATAGAATTTCTATGTAAAGTCAAAGCTAAATTTCTTTTGAAAAAATTGCTATGCAAATATTTGTGAATTTAGGGGGCATGGTGCAACCGTCATTTGATCACAAAGAGATGTCTCGCGCCCCACCTGCCATGTGTCTGCGCCCCACTAGTGGGGCCCGCCCCACAGTTTGAGAAACACTGGACCAAATCAACATGCAATTCTAAATTGGCATTTATGGGCACTTCAAATTCAGATAGTTTCAAGTTTTTAATATAAATTGCAGGCCTGTTTCATAGTATTCATTGAACAACTCCTCTTTGGCTTTCAAATCATTTTAGTGAAAAACAGACAAAAAAACTTTTTTTTTTTGGAAATCCCCTTGCGGACCACTTGAACTTGTTCGCGGACCACCAAGGCAAGGCAAGGCAAGGCAAGGCAGTTTATTTATATAGCGCATTTCATACAGTGGCAACTCAATGTGCTTCACAGAAAAAAACAAAAATAAAACAGAAACCATGCCAAAAGAGCAGATAAAAAGCAAAAAGCAAAGTCAAAGCAATTAAAACAAGCAATAGCAGCCAACAGTCAGGTCAGAAATCGTTCAAATTAAAACACAAAACGAGGGTGACATGACAATAAATGGGTCTAAAAGGCAATTAAAACAACATTTATAAAAGAAGTAAGCAACTTGTATTGTCATGGACTAGGAGTTGGCAATGTAATATAAAAAATAAGGAGAAATAAATAAATAAATAGGTTAATAAAATGAATAAATAAAGATTAAAGATAAAAAAAAAAATAGTAGAATAAAAACCATGAATGGAGTCATGGTTAAAACAAGAAATAAATAGAAGAATAAATACGTGGAAATAAAATGAAATAATATAAAATAGATAAGTAAAAACAAAATAAATAGATGAATAAATAGGTAAAACAGTGAATAAGGAGATAAAAAGAAAGTTGAAATAAAAAATTAAAATATAAAATTAAAATAAAAAATTTAAATAAAGTTAAAAGCTGCAGAAGGCATCTGAAAACAGTTTGGTTTTAAGCAGCGATTTAAAAATGGGTATGGAGGGGGCAGTCTTAATATGTTGAGGGAGGTTATTCCATAGTTGGACTGTATAAAAACTAAAAGCAGCCTCGCCTGACCTGGTCCGCACAGAGGGTTTTGCCAAAAGATGTCGATTTTGTGATCTGAGGGACCTAGGCTGTGTATACTGATGGAACATGTTGGCGAGGTACTGCGGTCCAGACCCATTCAGTGATTTAAAAACAAGTAAAAGTGCTTTAAAATCAATTCTCTGATTAATTGGGAGCCAATGTAGGGACTTCAAGATTGGGGTTATATGTTCAGTCCTTTTGGCCCTTTTAAGCACCCTTGCTGCTGCATTCTGTAATAGCTGTAACTCTCTGATGGTTTTCTTGGGCAATCCGGTAAAAAGGCCATTACAGTAGTCTACTCTGCTGGTGATAAAAGCGTGGATAAGTTTTTCTAAGTCCTGCTCAGACATGAGGTTTCTTAATTTTATTATGTTTTTCAGGTGGTAAAATGCCGATTTTGAGACTGTTTTCATATGGCTACCAAAGCTTAGGTCGCTATCAAGGACAACACCCAGGTTCTTCACAGTGTCTCTTGGTTGAAGACCTTTAGCTTTAAGATGGGCGGCAATTCTAAGCCTTTCCTCTTTTATCCCAAAAATGATCACCTCTGTCTTGTCAGTGTTCAATTGCAGGAAGTTCTGTGTCATCCAGTTATTTATTTGGTCTAGACACCTAAGAAGAGACTCCAGGGGACCATAGTCAGATGGTGACAAGGCTAGATATACCTGGGTATCATCAGCATAGCTGTGATAGCTGATGGCATTATTCTTGAGGATGTGTCCTAGGGGCAGCATGTATAAGTTGAATAATAGGCTAGTGGTCCCAGGATAGACCCCTGGGGAACACCACAGGTCAGGGGCATGGTCTCTGAGGAGTAGCTGCCAATGGATACATAAAAACGCCTATTTTGCAGGTAAGATTTTAACCATGCAATTACTGTGCCTGAGAAACCTACCCAGTATTCTAGCCTGTGCAGCAGTATATCATGGTCTACAGTATCAAAAGCTGCGCTAAGATCCAGTAATACCAAGACAGAAGATTTCCCTGCATCACCGTTAAGCCGGATATCATTCACCACTTTGATTAAGGTACTGTAGTTGGCTGTTTGTTTCGGTAGTTGGACCAGAAGCCTGACTGAAAGTTGTCGAAGCAGTTGTTTGAATTCAGAAAGACAGTTAATTGATTAAAAACAGTTTTTTTTCAATTACTTTCCCAATAAAAGCTAGGTTGGATATTGGCCTGTAATTGTTTAAAGTAGATGCATCCAAATTCCTTTTCTTCAGTAATGGCTTTACAACTGCTGTTTTTAGAGGCTGGGGAAATGTACCAGTCTGTAGCGATGTGTTTACAATGTTGAGTACCTCTGCAGCTATAAGACAGTTTTAAAAAAAATGGGTGGGTAAAACATCTAGTTCAGAGGTAGAGGAACTGATGCTAAAAACTGTTTTTTCAAGAGTTGCAAGGTCAATGCTACTGAACTCTGACATCACCGTCTTCCCTATTGTAGGTGAGAGGTCCAGTTCCTGGGTCATTTTCAGTTGGGATGATATGTTATTGCGAATTTTCTCAATTTTGTTTTGGAAAAAAGATGCAAATTTATTGCATCCGTCAGCTGAGAGAAGCTCAGGTGCTATTTGCAATGGTGGATTTTCCACCACTTCTCCACAGTAGAAAACAATGCACGGGTATTATTCATATTCTTGTTTATAATGGAGGAAAAGAATCACTGTCTGGCCATGGCAATTTCAGAGTTATGTAGGCGGAGCTTGCCACCAGTGGTACTATGTGTATTGTGTGTGTATATTACTATTGGTAGATATTAAAGACTATAAAAACTGTTGGTTAATACAGTATATTAAACAATAAAGTCACACCATCCAGAGGCGTAGCACCAAATTCTGGGCCATGTGCACAAGCAGTGGCCACGGGCCCCCCTTCCCTTACAATTCCAGACTCCTCAAGCCCCCCCCTACCGATTGGGCAAAACGAAGGTACCTTCGAAGGCAGGATTTTATGCATTTATTCGTTTCGGACATACCTTGATGCCTCGCTGCCACCAAATGCTCCCTTCAAAGGCAGCATTTTTCCTGTTTCGGACGCAGCCCATGTCAAAGCTACCAAAGGAACCAAAGTTATCATTGCATATGCCTTCCTGGACCCAGGTAGTAGAACCACTTTCTGCACAGACAGACTTACAGTATGCATAAGCTAAATCTACGCGGAAGAAAGACAGTGGCGGCACCAGAATGTTCTTCTTTGGGTAGCAAAAGGGGGGCATGAAGTTCAGCAGGGGGACACCGGTGGCTGATGCAGCAGATTAAAAAAACTGTGAAAAAAATCTGTGGAGCAGTGCACCATTGCCAACTATGGCACGAATACCAGGGGTTGCCAACCCCTGATCTAACTTTCTTCTGTAAGTAGGCATATTCCACCCAGGATGTGATTCAACATCACATGAGACATACCAATGCCAATGCCTGTACCATTAAGAGAAGACTGATTAATCTACCTCTACAATAATGTCCCACCTTTTTACAATGCAGAAAACATTATGAATGGAGTTGTAATGCCTGGCTAATGGAAAACTGATTCACTCAGATGAATAAACCATTCAGTATATTTTCTAAAACAAGAAAAGCACTCTGAGAGTGCAGACCTCGGCCAAGAGAATTTTGTCACAGACACAATATAAATTCCAGATGGTGTTCTGGATCACCACCAAAATTGAATGTTATTTGTCTTAGTACAAATAACATAATGTCATAATTACAAAATGGGTATAGCCTAGATAAGATGCGCAGTATAGCCTACAGGAAATGCATGCGTTGATTCACTTCATTTTACAGCCCCCACATCCAATATTAGGGTGTAGTTACAAGTACTTTTGGGGTATTTAGGTAATTCCACTGTAGGCTACTTGTTCTTTACTTTTCAATAACCCAAAACTACTTGTAACTACACCCTAATATTGGATGTGGGGGCTGTAAAATGAAATGAATCAACACATGCCTTTCCTGTAAGCTATACTGCGCATCTAGGCTACCCCTTATTTTGTAATTATGGCAATATTATACATAAAGTTCTATTTTGTTACGTTGTTCTTACCTGTACTTACCCAGTACTTCACGGGCTGTAAAATAAAGCGGGAACGTGTGTTATTCCAGCAAACTTACGCTGTAAGTACTCAGTAATTTATCCCTTGATACTTTTTTGTCACACCATTCTTACCTAATACTTACTAATACTTACCCAGTACTTCACGGGCTGTAAATTAAAGCGTTACCTTAACTTTTTATTTCAATGCATGTTATGAATGAGCCACATGTTTCGTAAGATGTTCTTGCAGTAGGCTATTGATATGAGGTTCATTTTTATGATTACATTCTAACTCCACTGCCGCTGCTGCCGAAAAGACCATCCCCGCTAACAATTTTTGGTTCCGGAAAGGTTTTCTGTTGGGTATGGGAATGTTCCCTGAGAGTAGTTTGGTTCTCTGAAGGGACACCAGAAAAGTTTTTTTAAACGGAACTAGAACCTTCGCTGCTGGTTTGTGCTGTCCGGTTAGGCAAACGCTCCCTCAACATTCTCCTAAAGTAACTTTGAGAGGAAAAACATAAATATTCAGACGAAAAACGTGACCGCTACGGTTCTGAATTGAACCCGGGTCGCTCGCTAGTGCATCTACTGCTGAGCGACAACAGTATACATTGCTGGAAAAACCATGGGGGAATGTTAAAGTTCCCATAACATTCTGTGTTCGTGGGGACGTTGTCCCTCATCTTTTTCACCCTTACCTACCTGTTTTCATACCTGGGCTATGTGTGTCACGTTTCAGGCGAGAGGTTAGGACCCAAATGCGAGGCGAGACTCGAGATTAGAGAATAACTTGAATTTTACTCAAAAAAAAACACAGTAACACAGAGACAGGAGAAACGTAACATTCAACAATGACCGAACAAAGAACACTAGAGACACAAGGGCTTAAATACACAAGACTCATTAGACACAGGTGGACATGGAACGAGAGGCAGGAGAACATGAGACAAGAAACAATAATCCAATGAACAGGTAATCACAAGACGCAGGTAAGGGGTCCTCCTTTCCTCACTTCCAACCTTTCCTCCGACCTAGCCCCTCCTCCCGTGAAGGAAGCAAGGAAGGAACGATCAGAGGACGGAGGAATCGAGGGCAGACAGATATAAGAAATGAGATGTCCTCCTGATTCATGCATCACTAATATGAGATGTCCATTACAGATGACATCTCTGAAACAACTGAACAAAAATAAAGGCTATCTTCATCAAATATAGGCTATAACAACCACCAAACAATTTTATTCATCATAATGCAATGTAATCAAACCAAGACAATTAAACCACGATCTGTTTTGCATCAGTTCACTTTTTTGTCTTATAACCACGACAATGCACATCATAATAAACTCGACTAAACAATCAACTTTCTTGCTGAAGTTGAAGATGTTTTTTATTATTTCTAATATGCTTTTCCCTTGCTCCAAACAGTCATATGAACTCCCTTTTCGCAAATAGCAAACTCGTTTTTTTAATTGGATGTTGAGGTGACAGAATGGGAGGGCATTTAAACTTTTTAGACTTTCGATTCAAGCCAATGAACGCACGTTCCCGCTGTTCGCGCTTCCGCGTTTTCTCCGCAAAGGATACACCTGTGCTTCCTCGCTTATCGGACCTTTCTCCTCTCTCCTCCGTCCTCGTTCCTCTCTCCTCCTCGCAGCAATTAGAGAATTGAGACATCCTCGATGACGTCGAGCCTCGAACAATAGGGAGTTTAAGCAAGCACGGTTTTCCACGACGGCGACGGCCGCCGGAAATCAATCTGCGCTCCACTGATCGAGACTTCAGCCGTACTGCCGGCTCTGTTTGCCGTAGTGAGCTGATCTGCAACGTGGAAAGATGCAATCTCCCGTATTCTAGACTACGCGAGGTTCTTGAATGATCTATAGTGCGTGAATTATAATTATAAACAGCAAAAAAGAAAATAAGTAATAGTCTCCTTCTTCATTACGTTTTAGAGTATAATATTTCATTCCAGAAAGTCTGTTAATCTAAGCAAACATTATACATAAGGCAAAATTGATAAAAAAAAAAATTATTTTTTTTTTTCCAAGAGAAACACATTTTTGCATTTAATCACCTCTAGCTCTCTCATTTTGGAAAGAAAGGAGAGCACGTTTATTCCATTCATTTTAATCTGTCATCTGTCACATGGTAGATGTAAACATCAGCTCAGTACCAGGTGTGTTAATCAGAGAGCTCCGGCCGTAGCAGCGGCAACTTGCTTAATGATGACTATGGATTCGACGGCGACTGAAACCAGAGGGAGGAGGGATCAATTTCCGGGTACCGTCGCTGTCGGGAAAACCGTGCATGCTTAAACTCCCTATTGTCCGGGGCACAAGTACGGAGGACAGAGGACCGAGCCCGAGGAAGCATATTGATATGTACCCACAGTAAACACAAGCACATGGTGACAAGACAAGACACAGAAGACACAGAACACAAGAGAAAACTAGAAACATAAAACACAGGAAACTCGAAACTAAATGCAAAGACAAGTCCAAAACCAAAACCCTTACAATGTGCTTTGTCATGTTCTTGCAGTGGATGATGTTTTATTTTTACACTTTAGCCTACATGATTTCTTAAATACAAATTTCTTAATACAAATAGGCCTACAATTTTCTTTTTTAATCCTAACAATGCATTCAAATATTTTTGTTCTACATTTAATATACAGTAACATGATTTCTTAATAATGCCATTTTTAAAAATAGGCCTATGTTAATTTAAAGATTGAATGTCTTTTTTTTCTTTAGGCTACCTGATTTATTCATGATGAAATTCATAATGAAAGGCTATTTTGCATTTTACAACATGTTGTCTCAATATTGGTGATGTTTTAACATTGCAGTGGATTACGTTTAATCAAAGATTAATTTTTTTTTTTTTTTTTTTTGTATGAAATCGTTGGGCGGTTTTTGGCTGAAAACGCGGGAGGATTTGTTGTGTAGTTCAAGTGTACCATGAAGAGAGCTACTTTTTATATTGATCCATTTCAGAGTAAAGCAGTGATTAAAGGAGAATTCCAGTGTGATAAGGACCGCAAGTATGTCCCTACATCATAAAAAGTTCATACGTTTGCCGGGAAAATAATTTTGATGTGTCTGCAGAACGGAGAAGATTGCTTGCTGCTTTCAACTTCCGGGTCCATATTGCTATGTGGTAAGTAGCTATCTGTACAGTTACTAAGTTTTCAATGCCTCGATTTAAATGTTGGAACTGACATTATACTGTGTGGGGCTTTCAGACTTTCTTTGATTTTGCCACTTATTTGCCACACACAGAATTTTACGATTTTACACATACTAAATAAGTAGTAAAGACAATTGCTGGTGATGTTCGCAAGTATATTTGCACTTGAAAATCAGTCAAAGCCAGAAATGACAGAGAGCTCCACACCACTAACCAGTGGGTGTCAGTAATGATCCTCAGAATAAATGGCACAAAATGAATACAGAAAGAGTAACAGATAAGAACCAACCTTTTCCCAGCACTGTTCCCAGTTTATTGTCCAAAATACATCAAATGTTAATTAAGGTTTGCTCCATATTGTTCAACTGCTCACCTCATTGTGCTTGACAACTGAATCACTCCAGTCATCAAAATGATGAGCCAGTCTGAATGGCTCATCGCAGTATTTTTCTCCTCTGAGAACACAAGCAGTTTGTATTTTGTGTCTACAGGGAGCATATTGGGTTATACAGGCATATTCTTTGGAAAAGAGATGGGTGAGGCTATTCCTCAAATATCGTACAATACACAAAAAGCCTATTTGTAAATCTTGCCAAAGGACCTTCAAACAATGATTAACACTTTGAATGCCAGAAACGTTATATGCCGTTATTACTTGTCATGCGTTGAGTGCCAAAAACGTAATGTTACGTTTTTGCCTTTTTTTTTTAATTAACGAAAATAGAAACCCTCACACAGGTTATATATGATTTTTGGAACTCTGTGATAAATAGATGAAATAAATTACGATCGGAAACTCATAAAAACTCACGATCTGCAGATTTTGTCTGGACATTTTCACATCACAAGGCAGCATTTGATTACTATTGCAGCAGTTGTGTCAAATAATGCACGTCATGTCATGTTGTCCTTTCGCGGGTTCGTCACTAGGTGGCAGTCTCAGGGCCGAGTGGAGTGAGTGACAGGCCGCGACGAGCATGCAAGAGGCCTTGTCAGAGTGCCGAATATGTCGGTGATATCTCCTTTTCTAGAAAAAAACAAGGATTTTGATGAAAACTACCCATTGTTTAGCTTGGGATTTCTCAGGAACGGAGGCATGTAGAAATAAACGGTTTTCACCCACTCATGCTCAGAGTCTTACCTTTCAAATGACCCATAGTATGTGTCCATAGCTATAACACAGAATACGCTGTGGCTCTATAAAAATAGGCAACAGTGGCCTGGATTGCTGGCACTCTGGGCCAAAGCTTGTTAAAAACACCTGGCAACCAAAGTGTTAACCCCACCTTACTTTACTTACTCTTTTTTATCCACCATACATGGATGTTTGCATGTTTTCAAATGACATGAAATGTGATTTATTTTGTGCTACATACACGAAGATTGTATAGCCTAATAATAATTTAATGACCTTATAATGCAGAAGAAAGGTGGTTGCAAATGGATCATATACGTTTTAATACAACTGTGTTGATATAATCATTAAGTTGATTGTCTCTACCAGCAGTTTCTTCAGCATAGCTTGTTATACACAGAAAGATACTAGCAAAGGATGAGATAATTGCAAAAGGTTCACTTATTTATGATGAACAGCACATAATATTTTTTGAAGCCACATGTATGCATTGCAGTATTATTATGTAAGGGATAACGGCCGCCGAGGTGTCCCAATATAGAGAGATAATGGACGACGCATATGGCGAAGAACAGCCCGACGGCGAAGCCGAATATACATGGCAGCATACTCACACTACACCAAGCACACAAAGAGAGGGTGAAGGGTCTGAGAAGATGATGATCATGGGGTCTTTCTTGTCTTCTATGGGATGTACAGTAGTAACCTCCACCAAGGTTTTCGTCTGCGTTTGTCTCTTTGTTATGAAATCTAGGAGGTTTATTTGTCACCTGCATGATTACTGGTGAAATGGTGTTTTTGTTACTCTGTGTGTGTCTGTCTTGTGTACAAGATAAGAAAAGTACTGCACAGACTTGGACAATTGTTTTAGACAATATAATGGGCAGTGTTGGGGGTAACTAGTTACAAAGTAACTAGTTACTGTAATTAGTTACATTTTTGCAGTAACTAAGTAACGTAACGTGTTACTTTTAAAATATCAGTAACTTAATTACAGTTACTACCTAAAGTAACTGGACATTACTAAGTTACTTTCAATTTGCACAACATTAAATCCTATCTGAGGTATATTCTGTTTGTTTATTCATATGAAGTTGGTCTACTCTATTGCAGCATCTGACAATTAGGTTAGATTTATGTAGACCTCTCAACAACCTCAGTATTTCTCATCACCAAATCACTAAATATTAATTAACCAAAGTCTATGTGCACCAGAGAGTAGTTACAGTAGGTAAGTGTCCCAGTAGCCTACAACCCTGAATGAGTCTGTTTCTGTATAGGAAATCTGGATGAGCAGGAGTAAAGTAACGAGTAAAGTAGTGAAGTTACTTTTAAAAAGAGTAACGAGTAAAGTAATTCAGTTACAATTCACAGCAGTAACTAAAGTAAAGTAACAAGTTACTTTTTTGAGTAACTTACCCAACACTGATAATGGGGGGGGGTGACAAGGGTAGATGGGAAAGTGTGCTGTTATATGTGGGAAAAGGGTGTGGTGATCATTGGTGGTGATGATGTGCTTTTGGAGGGGGTGTGGTTGGCAGTGTGCTGAATGTATGTTAAAGGCAGTCTGATGTGTGTATTTCCAACATTTAGATTGCGATGAGTCTAGGCAACAGGCACAGCCAGATTCTGGTCACAGCTTATCCTTGAGTTTGATTTCACAACTTTAAAAACCTTGGGTGGTGCAGTTCACACCTGAGATTCTTCTTGGCTCTGTGGGCTATGTGCACACGGAAATGCTCTTCTTTGGTGAATGTATAAATCCCCAAGCAACAAGGCATACTGTATGAATGCTGAAGCATATAAGTCTGTGCCTCTCACTCTTTTCACTGCAAAACTTCCTATTTTTCCATCACACTCTCTCTCTCTCTCTCTCTAGAAACTAACATACTGCACCATTTATTATTTATTTAATTATTTATTTATTATACTTTTATATATTTATTTCTTTATTCTTTAGAACAGAGCATCTGGACATTAAGTTGAGCAACAGTAATTGCTGGATGTGATTCAATTAAAAACAGTTCAATCAATTGGCAAGAATTGACTGCCTGACTTCAGAAATGTAAGAGACTCTCCACACGACTAACCAGTGGGTGTCAGTAAAGATCCTCAGAATGAACGGCACAAAATGAATACAGAAAGAGGAACATACAAGAAACAACCTTTTCCCAGCACTGGAAAGTTTATTGCCCAAAATACATTAAATATTAATCAAGGATTGCTCTATCTTGTTCAACTGCTTTCTTCATTGTTTTAACAAATGAACGACTTAAGTCACTATATTCATCAAAATTATGAGCCAGTCTGAAACATTTAACTAGCCTTTTATTTTTATTTCAGTATCTTTCTCCAACTTTTATTTCAGTATCTTTCTCCAACGAGGGCACATGACAAGCTTATTATTCTCAGTTTGTATTTTGTGTAAGCATATTTTGTATCAACAGGAAGCCTATAGGATGGCAATATACAGGCATATTTTCTGTAACAGAGAGGCTGTTCTCACAGTGCCAAAGGACCTTGAATCAACGATTAACCCCACCTTACATGTGCTTTACTTTATTTTTTCATTCTCCACACATGGATGTTTGCATGTTTTCAAAAAAGACATGAAATGTGATTACTTAGGCTATTTTGTGCTACAGACATAGCTACAGTACAAGAAGATTGTATAACATTTAATGATCAAATAGGGGCCTAATGCAGAAAAAAGGTTGTTGTAAAAGGTTCACCTACGTTTTGATACAATTGTATTAATATAATCATTAAGTTGATCACTCCTAACAGGTTCTGACTACTTCACCATAGGTTGTTATATGCAGCTGGAGACTGAAACTTGCAAAGAATGTCATAACTGCAAAAGTTGAAATTTTTGAACTGTACTTTGGCTTTGAAAAATAACAACAACAAAAAAATCCTAATTTCCTTTCCTTCCCAGCTGAGCATTAGTCGCCCTTGTTATTGGTTTCCTGGCAATGTTGTTAACTGATACTGTATGAGTGATCTTTGTACCCTGTGCCCCATGCCGCTCATAAAATGTTACATGCTGAAACAAATGTGGCAACACTTTATTTGAAGGTACCATCATAAGACTGTCATGACACTCTAATAACAATAACATGACGTTGTCAAGAATCTGTCATAAACTTCATACACCTGTCATGACTTCTGACATATCCTAATCCTTACCCTAACCCGAGCTCTAACCATGACAAATACCGGATGGCACTTAATGACAGAAGTCATGACAGGTGTATAATATTTATGACAAATTCATGATAACGTCATGTCATAGTTAATGACAGTGTCATGTCATGTAAAGTGTAACCACAAAGGTTGACTATGAAATGGCCTAGCCTACTGCACTACGGTATAAATGTGGGAGCTTCAGTTCTAAAGAATCTTTGGTGCAATTAACCCCTTTGCAAGAGGCACTTTAACTGATCACAGTTTATAAGGATTATACTGCGTTGCCATGCCATCAATGTTTTAAGTGGTTTTAAGTGGTTTCTTGCAGTCAAATTAGTCTATAGACTCTAATTGTGTGTGTTCAGCATCACTATACTGCTCAGAATCAATTTAATGCTCTCTGTGAATACAATTAAGACAAAATGGAGGTCTAGATAACAGGTCTACAATATAACAATGTGCTTGAAACATAATTCATTCTTCCCCCATGATTTTCACTCTTTACTGGGTGTACACTGGGGGCAGATCTTCAGCCTTCTGACCAGTGGCTCCAGCATTGCTATGTTGAGCAGGTGAGACTGCAGTGTTCTCGTAGTGAAGCATCTGAAAAAAAATATAGCATGTGAGTTAGCTACCACCATACACCACCATTTCTTCATATAATATAAATTAAGGTAGGTCCCAGCCTCTTCATTAGTATTATTGGTAACACTTTGCGGTAAGGGTACATGAATTATCATGAATTCATGCATGAAATCATTCATGATAAATTCATGATTCATGCATTACTTCATCTCTGAAAGTCTAATGAGTTATCAGGAATTAACATGAATTCATTGTTTGTCATTAATGACCTCCTGCTGAAATAGCACATGATCTTAAGTATTAGTTACTCTGGGTACATCATCATGAGTCATGATTAATTAGCATGAGTCATGATTATTAGCATGATCATGATGAATTCATCATGTTTGTGCCCCCTCAACTAAAGTGTTGTCATGGTTAAATTGGTAAAATTTATTTGACGTATGGCGTATGACTAGGCCAAAGTAGGCTAAATAAGTACTTTTATTATATCAAATGATATCAAATTCTTTTGAACAAAAACATCATGATCATGTGTAATTTGTCATGACTCATGATGATGTACCCAGAGTAATTAATGATTAAGATCATCTGCTATTTCATCAGGAGGTCATTAATGATAAACAATAAATTCATGCTAATACCTGATGAGTCATTAGATATTCAGAGATGAAGTAATGCATGAATCACGAGTGAATCATGAATGAAATCATGCATGAATTCATGATAATTCATGTACCCTTACCGCAAAGTGTTACCGTATTATTTATAGCCTATGGGTACAGTATAGCTCATCTGCATATTATTATGTATTTTTTAATCGTAATACAAAAAATGCTACTTTCCATGGGTACTTTCATAGTATAAAGTTTTAAAGTTATTTTGATTGGACTAAAGGAAAAATAGCGGATTACCCACAGATGTCAATCAGTAGCCTAATTAAGCTTATAGGCAAAGGTCTGATTTTTTGAGAAGTGTAACAACATCTTAAATTACCATTAATACTTTGTATTCGTTGTATTTCTTTGCCAGTACCAGCAATTAAAAAGAGAGTAATGTTGACTGCCAAGGTAATAAACATGAGTCCATAAGTCTCATAATTGATATAGTTTTGGTTGAGTTTTACTTTGAGGTTGACATCCTGCAAGGACTACAAATGCACAAAGAGGCTGTAGGGGGACCCAAAAGAGCTGCTATTCACCACATAATGAGCCATTTAAAGGAAAATGGCGGAGTAAGTTTAAGCATAGCCCTGCTGCACAAGCCTTCAAACAACAATATATTTCGCATGAAATGAAAGAATTTCGAACAGCATAGACCTAACGCGAAACTTTTTACATTGAGTCAATGTAACCTCAGATCTTACTTTCGCTTTCCAAGAGTCAGGTCCCATTGATTCAGTGTAAAGTGCCTGTTCGCTTCTGTGTTCGCGTTCGGTCTATGCTAGGGCTGGGCGATTATACGATCTCGATTAGGGATCGCGATCAAATTTAGTTCGATCACGGTGATCAGCTGTGGGCATATTTTCTCGATCACGTGCGTTACATGTTGGAAAGGTGCGCGCCAACTGCTGCTAACAATCAAAGTTCCCTGCACCGCTGTGAGCAAGCCTTTACCAGAGAGAACTTTGCCGTCGTTTCGGGTATTTATGAAAACACACGCATTTCTATCGTCTTTAAGAAATTCTGGGAGCATGCCATAGTTAGATGTTGGTACACGGACAGCCACGAGTGAAAGTCTTGCGCGATCGTTAAAAAAAAAAAATTAAATTGCAAGTGTAGAGTGTCGTTGACGGCAAAACAGGCGAATAGTGGGGCACATTTAGCGGTTGCAACGTTTATCTGCGGTTCCTTATGCGAGACATAAAAGTTTTTTTCCGACGTTTTATCATCTTCAACTCCAGATTCTTTATTGTAACACATACGACAAGAAGAGTTGCTGTTTTAGCCACAACTCCCGCTTTTAGAACTTCCAACACAGCGGCAATGCTACCGTCTCTCTCCCAATTCTCTGACACTCTCTCGCACCTGTGCGCGCGTACACATACACACACGCACGCAGGCACACCTAAACTCCACCCCTTAATTCCCCAAAAAGGCACATAGCAACCTAGGAAATTTAACAGATAACAAAACATCATTATAACACAAACTTGCAGGAGTATGCTCATGCATTGTATGCATCACACCATATTTCACCTTGTCTGGTAGAAATTACAGTGATGTGTATCATGTTTCTGCTATACTATATTTGAAAGGCAGTTTATGAAAGTTTATGCATTTTGGGATACCATAATTGCAATAAATTATATCAATAAATTGCAGTATCTGTAGGCTGTTTGCAATTGCATATGAGCCAGTGTAATGACAAGATCAGTAGAACAGTGTGTTTTTATTTTAATTAATTTAAAATTAAAATGTATTTATTTGTACTTTTTTTTTCTTTTGGGGGGGGGGGGGGGGGTTACGTTATATCATTCATGATCGTGATTAAAAATCGAGTTCGTTCAATCTGAGAAAAAAAATCGTGATAACTTTTTTTTCCATATCGCCCAGCCCTAGTCTATGCGGTACCAAATTATTTTGTTCCACTTGCTAACTAGCGTCATTAGCAAGCTCTTTCAACAGGGCTATGCTTGAATTCACTCTGGTATTTTCCTTTAACCAAAATTTCAACCAAGCTATACCTACAAATGTTGCAAAGTTTGGTTTTAACATCACAGAACATAGAGAGGATACAATGTCAATGTACAGATGGTTGGCAGCAGTCAAAAAGATGTCAATTATACACAGAATCTGTCGGCTACTATACTGTTCAACAACCAAAGTCAAAAACAAAATTGATAGCAAAGCATCCTTTGTACATTTAAAAACTACACCACCAACCATTAAAGCAGCCTCCCTGAGGATTGTTATCAAGCAGGAACGTTACTCATCAGCAGCCAAAGTACAGGCCACGTGTCAACCAATTACTCCACACACAATAAGGAAGTGGACTCTCATTGCATAACTGATTATCTGAATTTCTGCATGGACATTATAGTTTCCAGAAAGACTACTTCCCTGACCTCCTTAACAAGTAGACGAGGTCATTAAAGGATGTTGACTTGACAAAGCTTAAGTGCCTGCAAAAGGGAGCCGTGTTCTTTTGGGCCTTCATGATACCATCAGCAATTTGAAAACAGAGAAACTGAAACCCTTGATGTGGACACCAATACCAATATAGATTCAGTCAGTCATTATTTTCCCACGATCAGCATTCTGTAGCCTACCTAAGAGGTGTGAATGAAATACAAAACAAGAAGGAATTGTTACCTCCGCCAAGGAGGTTATGTTTTTGGTCGCGTTGGTTTGTCTGTTTGTCAGTCAGCAGGATAACTCGAAAAGTAGGCTACTACACAGATTTGGATGAAATTTTCTGACAATGTGTATATTGGGACAAGCAAGAACTGGTTCGATTTTGGTGTCGATCAGTGATCCAGAACATGATCTGGAATTTATATTGTGTCTGTGACCACATTGCCTTGCCGGAGGTCTGCGCTCTCTGAGCGCTTTTATAAATGTATTATTATATCAACTTAACAGATAACAGATAGGGCTGTTCACAACTGGAACAACACAAATAAAGGTAACTGTAACAACATTTCTGTCCACACTGACCAATAATAGGGTAACGATTGGCATTCAACCTTTCATCATTCTAAAAATCATCCTGAAAGTGATCCCAACGATATTGTAGCATGTATAATCTGTATTATAGTCTGCAGTGTGGATGTTGGCAATATTATTAAGCAATAAATATCTGTTGTTATTAAAGTTATTTGGTGTGAAGGGCATTTTACTAGATCATGAAGACTTCTCAGTTATGTTACCAGTATCTTTTCCATTGGAATGATCATGTCTCTGTAACCTACCTCAGAAGTGTTCACTGGAGATGCTGGGAAGTGGGAAGTGGGAAAAGAAGGTCGCACTTGGTATATCACCCGCTACAAAATCAAATACAAGCATTGAAAGGGGATTCAACCTATACAATGGTAACCTCACTCACGTCAGATGATTCGTAGATACAAGCAGGCTACTCCATCTGAATTTGATCCGTAAGAGATTTGTTTCAGAAGACTGGACGTCATCGAAAAACTTGCATATAATTGGACAAACCACTTGTCTGTCATCTTACTTCAACCACATCGAAACTACCTGTTGCACTACCGTGATCCAACACGATTTCTACTTTTTCAAATGTTACAAACAAACATAAATGTCAGTATATGCGGCATAATTGGCACAATAATCGATTTAACTCGCATAATATAGATGTCTCTTTCATATATAACTGTTAGTTGTGTTTGCAAGAGATGAGCTATACGTCAAAAAACCCGCCCAGTGGTTCCTGTCTCCTGGTTTGTCCGTCCATTCAATTTCGGTCCTGAAAACCCTTTCAATGGACGTGACATCAGATGCTTGCTCCCAAGGGGGCACTGCATCTGACGTGAGTGAGATTAATACAATGGCTAGGCCTACATAAAACTGCAAAAAAAATGCTAAGGGATTATAGAGATGAACTGTATCTCAGTTATACTCACCTCAGTGTCTGTAGAGGTACATGTAGCTTTGCAGGCAAATGCAGATACACTGATGGATACAATGAACTCCAGAAAGGACAACACAAGCATCACTGCAGCAGTTCCAGTTATCCTGCTCTATAATATGGAAATCATATCAACATTGCATGGACACTGGACAGTATAGAGGCTGTGTACTGTATAAATTATGGTTTGTTTACCTACCCAGTATAATCCCTGTGCCATATCGCAATTATAATCATAGCCACAGTAAATATAAGGGTACCAATTAATACCCATATCAAGGCCGTGCATAATTATGGCAATTCCTGCAGTTATTGTGCTGATGATATTCATCCCTAGTGATGCTTTGACCTAAAAAATGAGAAAAGGAATATCACTCAATTTTCATTTTTAATTATTACCATTTCAGTCCAATATAAAGGTTCCCTCTGCATGCTTCAGCCACACCACGGCTCTCCAAAGGTTCATATCTATTTGGCACTAAATCTGCTAAATTTCACACATAAATTGCCATAGAATAATGGACTCTTGTATTTAATTTCCAAAGTTAAACTTTGCACCACAGAAGTTAATATAATCAAGTCTACCTTAAGTAACCTAATAGAATTTCCCTTTTGTAATATTATGTGTGTGTGTGTGTGTGTGTGTGTGTGTGTGTGTGTGTGTGTGTGTGTGTGTGTGTGTCATGTGTCTTGATTAGTCTGTCTAGATAGATGGATAGAGATAGACAGAGTAGAACTGAATGCACTCGCGGCATCATCAAAGTGTGTATCAATTGTCTGTGTCGCTTTGGTGTCACACAAACAGAATCACGCTTCAACAAGTTCTGATGCTAACCAGTTATACATAATAATATTGTAGCTAATATTAGGGAACTCAAAAATGCATCATTTCATTGGAATTTATTTGTCCATCTGTTTCTGTCTGTTAGCAACTTTGCCACAAAAACTACTGACAGATTTGCATGAAATTTACCAGAGGTGTGTCTTTGCCCAAGACACAAGGAAGAACCCATTGAATTCTTTTGATGATCAGGATCTGGACTTTGGAATTTTTTAAAGGATTCCTCACCACTGGCAGTTATCTCCAGGGGTGCCGTAGGGTTATCCCTGGTTATCACATACATTTGTAAACACCACAACTCGGGGGGGGGTGTTAGTAACCATATTACCTTGGCGGAAGTCTGCTCTGTGCATATCTTGTACACGAATGAATTCGGTTGAATATATGTGGGAAATGTACTAAAACACTGTTTCACTAAGTTACTTGGATGGTTACGAAGGGGCGTGGCAGATTTCGTCTTGCTCCTCCTGAACTTCCGTTTTATAAAATGGCAAGTCATGTATAGGCTGGCAATGGCTATGGCTACACACAGTGCTTTTTAGCCTATATTTAAACTAAAGGCAGCTAATCTTTACATGGCTTACCTGAAATCGAGCCCCTGCAAGCTTACTGAGCGGTAGTACCCTAACGTTGGGTGTTCTTGTAGGAATAGACACATAGAGTAGACACAAACTACTGTACTACTGTAATACTTTTGATGACTGATGACCATCCCAATTTCTTTCTGATTATGACATACAGCACACAAATATTTCTAAGGATGGCCTCACTGCCACTGGCCCTTATCATTCAAGCTGGACAACTTTGCTCATTGCTTTGTGGTCCCCTAATCATCCCCCATGGTAAGTGTCTGAATTGAATGAATCCCTCACCTCATACTAGTGTGTACAGTGGCGAGCATTTGGGCACATAATGGCGGCCATGCATCACTCAGGTTCACTATAACTGGAGCTCCCCCTAAATTGTGAAGGCAGCTCCACCTTAACTGTGAAGGCAATTTGGGTGTCTCTCTAAGCTGTTTTTGTGTTTGTTTTGTTATTGGAATAGAATACTCACTAAACAGGGCTTAAGTTCCTTGTTAGCATGAACCGTGAGAGAACCAGCAATTATGTACTGAAAGCACAAACATAAAATTATTAGGACACCCAATAGTAATGTAGCAAACATTAGACAGGAAATTATAAAAAATATGAATAAGTAGAAACAGAAAAAAACTTATTCAAAAACTTTTGTCAAGATTAATCATGATTAAACAAATTTATTCACAAATCATTTCCTCTGGCAAGAATTTGAATGATATGTAGGTTCATTAGTAAGACCCTGGTAGAGGCATATCAGTCAGGATTAATCTAAAATATTTTCATTAATCTGAGTTAAATGGTTAATCACCACTAATAATATGATATTGCCATGTAGCAGAACACTTACGCTAATGCCTAATGCCTTAGAGAAATGTAAAGGACAAATCTTTCAGATGGTAAACTAAAATGCACCATAATATGTTAGGGGTGATTCAAGATCTGATGTTTTTAGCAGATAGTGGCAGTTGGTTTGAACTTCATGCTTTCCATTGACTACAGATTTAAGATTTTTAGATCTACGCATTTTTAATCAACACAACAAGCTACAATATCGCCACAACCACAAGCACTGAGCCATAAGCAGCCATCCTTTTAAATGTTTCCACTTGATAAGACCTTAATATAATTGTATGGTAGTCAGCTTCATACTAATATATTGTATGACAGTAATGGCTAAGAATGCGTTATCTCAATTTATAGGCCTATCATAATCTGACAGAGCTAATCATGCCAAAGTAAGGGTAATACAAGGTCAACTGCATGAGAAAAGATGGTCTTGGATTTTGGGTGGTATGGTGAAATGTGAGTGATAAAGAAAAACTTCACCCTGAAGGGCAGATTATACCTCTGCATCAGCGCACCTCAATTGTCGATTGGGTCTGGTCGCTAACCAGCTCCACGTTTATGCATCTGCGTCCGAGGTCTCGTAGCGAGCCACAATTTGAAATAGCGCGATTACCTTCAATACATTGCAAGCACTGCGGGCATTATTAAGCAATGTTGCTTTGTAGCTCAGTTAGCTAAGTATTTTCACACAAACTGCAAAGGCAATGTACTGGTATCATTATTTGACATACCCAGTCTGTTTTCACCTGCAGAAAATGCAAGCATGGAAACAGAGGCCGATTTGTGTTTACATTCGGTGGAGAACAACAGGTTACGGTAGTCAGACTGCAGGCATTGTGCCACGAGTGTTTAACTGATGCATTGTTTGTTACTTAGCTTGTAGCTTCATGTATTTACACACATTTACACACAAGGCATTAATGTAATGTTTAACAGAATACAGCTTTGCTCTCACAAACTACCGGCATCGCGCTGCCACAAGAACAAGGAAGTAGCGAGATGACCAATCACCACGCCTTTTTGTCTGCGTCCTCCGCGTCCGTCCGTCCGACGGATATGGCTGATTTATAGTCAGGAACAAACGTAACTGCGCGATAATGCAGTGAGCCTCGCAGCTATTTTACCCCCCTCCACAGTAACTGCGTGTGCACCCCTGAAAATGTGACTGGCCGCAGACAGCGACGCAGTAAACGGCAGCAGGAGCCGCTGTGATTGGTCCTCTCGGGCCGCCTGCTCTGTGCTCTCATCGCTCGAGAACGAAAAGCTACTTCCTTGTTTGTCGGGTAGTATAAACCAAAACTCACTGCGCCGGCCTGTCGGCGATAGGCTGAAAAAGAGGTATAACCCAGCCTATAGTTAGGATTTTTTCGAGGCGCTCGACGACGGGCGCCGAGCCTCTGCGCAGGGGGCGTGGATGCGCACAGACACAGGACGGACGGACGCAGAGGCTATGCAACGTAAGCATAAATTACGCTTAAGACCATTAGGTTCTTTTAGCCTGACACGTCAGACTATATCATAGGAATGTATAGTCTGAAGACCACTGATAGACTGTACCTCAATGGAGGGGCGGGTGATTGCGTTGTCTTTCAAACTGCCTCTCCACGTAATAGGCTAGCGTTCCGGCCAGTGGTACCAGCTGGTATATAAAACTTTTCCCTTAGCCCGTCGGTAACACAGCAAAGACATATTTTTCAGAACGAAAAACTTCAGTGCACTTTCTTGTTTCACTTTCAAAGAAAATGACAAGTGCAATTCGTCCAAAACTAAAGCCAAAGACGATTCTGCTCTGGTTTAAGCAGGGCTGTCGTCATCGTACAAAGCCCGCCTTACGATTTCCTGTACACATACCGCACTGTGATTGGTTATCCGCCGCCAGAGGAAGAATACAACGGGTTTCTATCAGTGGCCTCTAGACGTATCCTCCGTGCAAATTGAAATTTGCTACCGCTAGGGGTACGTCTAGAGTTCTAGGCTAAGGTTCTTTGCTACTGTAGTTTTTTCCCAGTGTATCAATTCACTATCCATTTGAAAGGCTGTTTTTATCTCTGCAAAGTTGGAAGCATGCATCAGGGTTCCCACGCGTCCTGGAAAACCTGGAAAACCTTAAATTTTAGAGAGAGCCTTTCCAGTCATGGAAAACACCTGGAAATTGGCTAAAATGTTAAAATGTCCTGGAAAAATTCTATATTGACCTGGAAAATTATAATTTCATTTAGCCTCTCATTCAGATTTGTATGCACCTTGCTGCTTTTTGATAAGCTGGGGAGATACATTTGTCTGGATTCATTGTATTTTTAGATGGTATTTAAATAGTATAGGATAGTATAGTCTTCATCTGAAAACTGACTTTCAGAATTGGAAAAAAATATAAACTTCATACTTTTTGTTGGTGACTCTTTTTAACCTTAATCATTTCCCACTTGTGAATCACCAGACCCTTTGTATAAAAGAAAGTGAGGAACAAAGAGCTGTATTTTAACGTCTGAAGCTGGCTGAGTGGCTAGATTGGCCAAATGCGTTTTGGCATGGTTGTTGATAGTTTAGTTGGTTTGACCAAATGTTCATTCCAGCTACTTTTACCAAAAGATCATTCTAGCTACATTCATTGCAAGTCCCCTCACTCACCTGCCATCTTGGAAATGTTATTTTGGCTTTAGACTGCCAGGTCATATTAACATTAAAGCGAAGGTTTGGTTTAATTCAAGCTTAGCCCTGTTGCACGAATCTGCTGACTGCACTAGAGACTTGTAAAACGAAAGAATTTGGAACTAGAAAAGTACTCTAAGAGAGCGCTGACTCCGGCCAAGGCAATGTGGTCACACACACCATATAAATTCCAGATGGTGGTCTGGATCATTGATAGCTACCAAAATTGAATTAGTTCTTGCATGTCCCAATATACAGGTTGTCTGAAAACTTTATCCAAATCTGTGCAGTAAGTTCTGAGTTATGTTGTACACAGACACACACACACACAGAGAAGCAGCACAACACACAAAACACAACCTCCTTGGCGGACAATCAATTTGCATTGAGTCAATAGCACCTAATATCTTACTTTTGGATTTGAATGTTGTATGATCTATTGACTCAATGTAAAGTAGTTGTCTGCGCTTGCGTTCAGGCTATGTCCATTCAAATTCTTTCATTCCACCTGCTCCTAGTGTAGTCAGCAAACTTGTACAACAGGGCTATGCTTGAATTGGGCCTACACCAAACCTTCACTTCAAAAGATCTCATTGTAAACATGAATTTGCTCACTACACCTATCACCACATTGCTATGATAGAGAGAATAAACAAAAGGCCAGTCAGTCATACCTCTTTCTAATACATATAATAAAGGAAATTCTATTTAAATTTATTTAATTAGCAAGCTGTTGTATTGTTGCTTCGATAATGTTACACCTCGATCGTCCTTGAATTTGAGGGAAACGACCTTGAAATGTCCTGGAAAAGACCTTAAATTTGATGTTGAAGAAAGAGTGGGAACCCTGATGCATTTTCATATATTATTCCTAGTGGTTTTTTTTAACAAAGACGAATGGACGTGCAATAAGGATGCATCATATTCCTATCTATTGCTGTTCTGGGTCCTGAAATTTCTAGCTTCTGCTCTGGCTTCCTGACAGCTCAGGAACCGCTAAGGAGTGCTATATAGCATTGATTTCAGTACAGTCTCCTTATTTTGATATGCCACTTGCCATGATGGAGTAAAGAGTTTGTGACATATTACACAGAGAAAAATTGTATGGTATGACAGGGATACAGAGCTGTAGTGACATTAATTTTCAAGCAAATTTTCAACAGAAAATGGCTACTAGCACAGGGTAAAATTCAGGGTAAGCTTGAGCCCCCCGAAAATAGCCTAAAATCACCACTAATACATGTACATACTATAGGATAAAGATAAGATAAAATAAGATAGCACTTTAGTCATTCATACAGTAAGAAATTGAAATACATTTGTTGAAGAAAATTTAAATCAAGTAATAAATCTTACTATGACGGGTCCCCAGAACATGACACCAGAGAAGACAGATATTGATGCAGCATAAAATGCAGTCACAAGACCAAACATGAATACAGTCACACCAATCATTATTTGAATTGTCTGTGGAATAATAATAAAAAAGAACATCACAACATTGTGTTAATTTCATATTTCAGGTGTTGATTATGAAAGTACTACTCTCAATAAGATTCTCTCTGTGAATTTCCAATTGGCAAGTCAAGTCAGTTTTTGTAGTTTATCTGCAAAATGCTAGGCAAAAATGTTCTGTGTGTATCAACACACACAACAGTAATAACATTGACAGCGGCATGTTCACACAACTATGATAATACAATCACTAGTAATAATACATTTATGTTATTTATAGTGCCCTATCACCTTTGATTAACAAATAAGAACAATAGTACAAAAGACTCCTTTAACAGAATAGAAACAAGTGCAAGGCAGGCAAACAGAGCAAGAGGAACACAGAATAGACACACCCGGGGCAGCAGGGCTATACTATGGGGGAGGGCAGTATATTGATGAGTCAATCAGGTGTAGGTGCAATGTATTTTACAGCATGTAGGTCGTGTATATTTTACAGGTGCTTGTGTCGTGTATATGAGTGTTCTAGGGTGCCACAAAATTACTACAGTATCTTTGAATAATGTGAACTTACTCCGAGAGCTGCTGGGTTTCCTTTAAGGAACATCTGAAGTGGAGATGATGATAATGATGGTGAAACTGCTCCAGCTTGAGGTAAAATAACATTTTGGTTTTGAATGGAAGCTGGAGCAGCTTGTGGTGGATAGATATGTGTGACCACCACAAAGCCGTTGGCAGATGGATCAGAGCTTGCCATGGTTCCTGTTGGAAGTAGCAAAAATGTGAAATGCCGGTAACCATGCAGCTAACCCTAACAGTATCTGAGAGAACAAAAAACAAAACAAAACAAAACAGAACATTCCAGCTGAGAAAATGTAGTTCATCTTGGACCCCGTCCTCTCAATTCAGTTCCATTCTAAAATCACCATCCTGTATGCTTTCTTCAACAAAAACATTTCAAAACTGGCAGTCACTCTCTAAACAAGTTACCCAAAATGGCGTAGGACTGTCCATCAAAGCCACTGATAACCTGCCAGGTTTCTAATATGCAGTAAAGATAAAGTAAGCAGCCACTGGTTTCCAGTCATGTCCCTCACAGTTTAACGGATCTCCTTCACCTCCAGATTCCCATGCAGTCCTCTAACAAGAACCAATTGGCCAGCCACCAGACATCAAACCTTTGGGGATAGAACCTTCTGTGTTGCCGCCCCCCATGGAACAAGCTTAGTTACCCATTTACATATAGAGCCCTTTTTTTACTTTCAAATGTATACTTTGAAATAAGTTATACAGTACAAAGCAAAATTATTATTATTATTATTATTATTATCACATGCCTTACAAGTCACTAATACAGGCATTACTTAGGTATGTATTAGTGGCTAATATGAACCTTAATGAAGTGTTACCTCATTTGGCTATACCAGCCTACATGGCATAATATTATATAGTCTGCATTAATGTGTGTCAAATGCATAGGCCTGACGAACCCTACACGAGAATGATATTTTCCCTCTAGTGTAGCATTTCCGCCACCATTGTGTAGGCCTACTACAATAGACTATGCCTATAACAAATTGTTGCCAATACAATCAGAGTTAGTCAAAATATTAAATAGCTGATTTATGTGTATGTGGTGACCTACCTGAAATGCTGAATGCAGTAGCCTATTTAAGAAAGATGTTCACAAGTCAAGCAAAAACACTACAGACTTTTCTTCACAGCTTCTGAATCTCACGTATGTATAGCCTACTGTACATATCTCTTTTGGTCATTTATTGCTTTCAGTACCGCCCACTGTCAGTCACCTGATTGGGATTTTCACCTACCTCGAGAGGCTGAACGTCACCAAGCATCGATCACCCTCTGGTGGCAAAAATAAATACAACAGATAGGTACAGTGTTGCACTCAGTCTGTTGTCACCCAAGACAAATTTCTCTATCTAGAGACAATAAAGGCTCATCTTATCTAGAAGTTGAAGGCTATTTTGTTTTGTGTGTAAGCTTCTATCTATCTATCATCATGGCATGATAAGAGACACACATTGATGGTGCCAGTGTTTTTTTTTCCTTCAGTTCTAAATTTTTTTTTGACTCACAACCATGTCCAGACAACTCCACAAGTGAATTAAAACATTATCACCTGCATACAGATGACTAGTGTAGTACTCAAATCCAATATCTCGGATTCAAGACCGGTCCATTATCTGTTTAGTGGTGGAAAAATATTAATCTGACTGTCATTGGGTACTGGGATGAATTCTAAGAAAATGATACCTGTCTTACAAAGTCCTGCTCCTTTAAAAAACAAAACCTCTCAGCAAGGTTATTCGTCTCAAAAGCCCTCTTTCCAACTCAAGTCACAAACCAAAAAGCACGAGATATAAAACCACTTCATTGTTGTTACTATTGTGTATTTTATTAATAATTTATTTGATTATTTTTACCATTGATATAAGTAGGCCTCTATCCATGGACACAAATGTCCGGCACCACAGTATATAAGTTTAGTTTTCCATATTGTAATTAGCATTTGGAAAACCATAACTATAACTTATACCATAACAAATACTAATAAAACTATTAAAAACCACAACAAACGTATTTTAACTGATACAGGATTTGAACCCATTACTCTCTGCATACACCCAAGGGTACCATTAGCTTCTTACCAATTGGACAAATGAGCAATTCCGTTACATTTTTATGGGTTCCCAAACAACCACTGATTCAATCGTTGATGTTACAATCCATAATTAACAAGCATAATCTTGTCACAGAATGAAGATTAGACATGTACAATACCTGTTCTTTTTCAAATATTCGCTCGGTATCTCACCTATGGGAATGCGCCCCCGCGCGTGCCCAATCACAGAAGCTCCAATGACACCAAGTCTGCCTCTGGCGGACCAATGGTGCGTTGCGTGCCCAAACTCCACCCCCTGTATATAAGCACGCACCCGACCATTCTACTTCATTCTGCTACTCTTCTCGCGAGCAATCGCAAGAAGCTCCCTTTCGCAGCGCTTACTAAGCCAATCCAAGCTAGCAGCCATTCAACTGTTCATAGGAGGAACCGCAAGGATAGCCTCCGCCGAACGTGGTTCTAGTTAGGCTCGTTGGAGCGTGGGCGAATTTGTAGCAAAGCCTTCGATAGCTACCCAGCTTTCCACGGCTACGTGTTAGGAGCTACCCAGCACCTAACATTTCTCTATCGTTCACACGATAATTATTCCAAGTGCGACGGGTTATCCAACGTGTTCGCCACATGGAGGAAAAGAAGGAGTCACAGTCCTGTCCATCGGGCTGTGGGCTCCTCATAGCAGGGAGGGATACCCATCCCCTCTGCATCAACTGTATGGGTGTTCAACATGCGCAAGCTAGTTTGGACACGCCAGATAGCTGCCCGCATTGCCGCACGATGCCCGCCAAGGCACTGCGGAGGCGACTGAAGGTAGCTGCGTCGTCAACCGGGTCGGATCCATCCCTCCAGGAGACTGCTTCACCAGAGGCTTCCCAGTCTCGGCAGGCTGGAGGATCTTGGGCGGACAGAGTGGATGAGGCTAACCCCCTCTCCCGCCAGTCAGCTCTGCAGGAGTTGTTTCCCAACGTCTGTGTCGATGGTGACGGCGACGAGGATGACGATGGCGATGATGATAGCGTCTCCGAACTTCTCACCGCTAACGCGGCGGAGGCGCTAGCTGGCTCGGACGAGGAGGATGCTATCCTGCCCCTCACTCAGCGCTCACGCGCCCCGAGCTCACTGTCTGATGGTGAGGCGACTGCCAAACCAACCGAGGTGGACACATTGGAGGTTTGCCGCAGGGCAGCGGCACGTCTGAATATTCCATGGCCGGCTCCCCAAGGCTCCCAGGGACTTCAGAGAGACCTCTACGATGGGAAACGGCTCCCTCTTCGCCAAGCGCAGAAGAAAGCCACATTGCCTGTTGTCCCCTCATGGCTGAAAGTTATTTCCGATCTCCGGATAACTCCCTTCTCCACTAACGTGTCAGCGAAATCGTTTCATGGCAACGATGTCGACCGTATGGAAGAAGAAGGCCTGTATAATCCCCCTGCTGTCGAAGCGTCGGTGGCGTACCACTTGAACCCGAAGCAGAGGGGTGTTTTAGCCACCTCTAAGCCTACCCTCCCTGGGAAAATGGACCGTTTTACGGCGGCCATCCACCAGAATGCCTACCGTGCGGCGGCACAAGGGGCGAGGGCGCTGAATGTCTCTACACTGCTCGCAGCCTACCAAGCTGAACTGCTCGAGGAGTTTGGGACCCTCCTGATGAAAGGCGAAGCTACGCCGGAATTATTCGAGGAGATTATGGTGGTGAACGACCTCATCTTGCGCTCGGTGCGTGGAGGTGTTCAGGGCTGCGGCCGCGTGATGGCGTTGGCGGTCACCGGAGAAAGAGCCCTGTGGCTGAATTTGTCGAGCTTGGCAGACAAAGACAAGACCGAGCTCATGGACGCCGCTCTGGACCCGAGAGGCCTCTTTGGTGAGGCAGTGGGTCAGATGCAAAAGCGGTCGGAAGACAAGAAGAAGGAGGGGAAGCCTTCAACCTTTGTCTTCCACGAAGGTCGTCCAGCAGCCCCGTCCGGTGATGCGTTTCCAGGCGGCTCAAGCTGCGAAGCCGAACATGACTATGGGCTTCCGTGGTCCCAAGCCACAACCGAAGCAAGAAAGTCCACGGTCCGCACCAGGACCTAAACCGTGGGGCAACAAGTCATTCGCGGCAGCAGCGGCGGCCCCGGCGAAGAAGCCTCCGCCTACCGCCGCGGAAGGGAAGCGCAAGCGACCAACCTGACCGCCGTTCGGCTTTGGGGGAAGAGGTGACCGAGCCTCTCCCCACCAAGAGGAAGAGGGGGCTCACTCAACGGTTCAGTGCACGGCACAAGTTCAGTCGCCTCGCACGATAGCTGCCTCGTCCCAGCTCATGGCGTGTCTGGGCGAGGAAAAGCAAATGTTGCCAAAAATGTCAATGTTGAGTGTCCACCACACTGTACACCCCACGTACATTCCCCTCCCTGTTTTGTCAATAAAGTTTTCTGCACACTCTTGTCAAAACAAAACTCAGAATACCATAACTCTCAACACAGAGAGCGGTGTCGGGTTTGTCCCACGAGAGGGGGCTCGTGCTCCACCAACGAGCTCCCCTCGAAACAATCTAGCGTCGTGTGCTCAAGCCTGGCGCGCATGCGCAGTAAAGCCCTGGGTTTTCAATACTGTTACAAAGGGCTACAGGCTTCAGTTTGCCAGAAAGCCACCGCCGTTCAATGGCATTCGGCCTTCAGTGGCAGGGTCAAGCACAAAGCACGTTCTAGAGCAGGAAATTGCTTCACTTTTACACAAAGGTGTGATTCGAGTAGTTCCGCCGGATCAGGCCCGGCAGGGCTATTATTCCCGTTACTTCCTAATTCCAAAGAAAGACGGTCAGCTTCGACCTATTTTGGATTTAAGGGGGCTGAACGCTTATCTGAGAAAATACACGTTCAGAATGTTAACCTACAACGTTCTGTCACGGTCAGTTCGGAAAAACGATTGGTTCACGTCGATCGATCTAACCGAAGCATATTGGCATGTGAGCCTATATCCGCCACACAGGAAATTTCTCAGATTTGCATTTCAGAATGTGTGCTACGAGTACCTAGTGCTAGCGTTTGGGCTAGCACTAAGCCCTCGGTCTTTTTGCCTATGCGTGGAAGCTGCACTAGCTCCACTGAGATTGAAAGGCATCCGAATTTTGACGTACATAGACGACTGGGCCATTTGCGCTCAGTCACAGGCGCAAGCTGTACGGCATACGGAAATGGTAGTGAAGCACGTCACAGAACTGGGTTTCACGATCAATCAGGCAAAAAGCAGCCTAGTCCCGTCACAATGTCTAAATTTTTTGGGTCTCAGACTCGATTCAGTGTCAATGACTGCCAGGCTATCAGAGGACCGGATAAGGTCATTCCGGCAGTGTGTGGCACAATTTACGCTAGGTGCGCGAGTGCCGTTCAGGCGGTGTCTGCGTCTCCAAGGGTTAATGGCATCAGCCGCTCATGTGGTCCCGCTAGGACGTTTGAGAATGAGGGCCTTCCAGTGTTGGGTGTTATCTCTAAAACTGAGCCCTCTGCGCGACATGCAACGTCGGGTTATGATTACCCCGGAATGCGTAGGCGCGCTGCGTTATTGGAGGGACCCACTGTTCCTGACCAGGGGGTCTCAGTTGGGGGCAGTGTCAATGAGAAAGGTGGTGTGCACGGATGCCAGCCTGACGGGTTGGGGTGCCACGCTAGAGGGCCGGACAGTGAATGGTCTATGGCCAGCGAGTCTCCGCGAGATGCACATAAATTACCTGGAATTACTGACAGTACTTCTAGCATTACGTCATTTTCTCCCATGGCTCAGGGGCTATCATGTGTTAGTGAGATCCGACAATACCACAACCGTGGCATATGTGAATCGGCAGGGGGGAACTCGCTCAGCCCACCTGCACGGTCTGGCAGAGAAGTTGCTGGTGTGGGGCAGCAGCGTGTTCTTGTCTATTCGAGCGACGCACGTCCCAGGGACATTGAATGTGGCAGCGGACATGTTGTCACGGGGGAACCCAGTGTTCGGGGAATGGCGGCTCCACCCGCAGGTGGTGGAACAGATATGGCTGAGACACGGCAGAGCTGCCGTAGATCTCTTCGCATCGCGAGAAAACGCCCAGTGTCTTACGTTTTACTCTCTAAGGGACGAGGGCGCCGCTGGGAGTGGATGCGCTGGCTCACCCGTGGCCAAGCGCCCTGCTCTATGCATTTCCACCACTCAGTCTGATAACACCTACGCTGAACAGAGTGAGGGAAACCAAACGATCAGTGATATTGATAGCACCACGGTGGCCCAAGGCACCGTGGATGGCAGAGATAATGCCGTTATTGTACGATCAGCCATGGCCACTTCCGCTCCGCACAGATCTGTTATCTCAGGCGAGCGGAGAAATTTATCACCCACACCCGGACAGGGTGGCTCTCTGGGTTTGGCCCGTGAGAGGCTGACTTTGAGTACGGCAGGGCTTCCTCCTAATGTGGTAGCTACAATTCAAAGCGCTAGGGCGCACTCGACAAGGTCTTTGTATGATCGAAAGTGGCGAGTGTTTGAGATGTGGTGTGAGGAGCGTGAGGAAGTGCCATTCCAGTGCTCAGTAGCCAGGGTGCTATGTTTCCTTCAGGATATGTTGGATGCAGGCAGGGCTTTTCGACGATAAAAGTGTATGTGGCGGCTATATCGGCGTGTCACGTAGGCTTTGGGGGTAAGCCTGTGGGACAGCATCCGCTGATATGCAGGTTTATGAAAGGCGCTCGCAGGCTACGGCCGGTGGTCAGGTCTGTGGTGCCTACATGGGACCTGAGTTTGGTGTTGGATGCTTTATCTCAGGGACCTTTCGAGCCTTTGGAGTCTGTGGACTTAAAGGTTTTGTCGTTAAAGACGGTGCTTCTACTCGCATTGGCGTCTGCTAAACGAGTGAGTGATCTCCACGCTCTATCGGTAAGCCCGGCGTGTATGCAATTTTCACCGGGAGGCGATAGGGTATGGTTACGTCCTAACCCGGCATTCGTACCGAAGTGTGGGGTGAGTTGTGAGACATTGGAGCTGGCGGCATTGGTCTCTTCATCTCCAGCGGAAGCGAGGAGGTTGAAGGCATTATGTCCAGTGAGGGCACTGCGCCTCTATGTTGACAGGACTAGTGCATGGCGTAAAGGGCAACAACTTTTTGTCTCATGGGCATCTTCGCAGAAGGGCGTGCCTATTTCGATACAGCGTCTCTCCCACTGGGTGGTGGAAGCGATAGCTATGGCATACGCGAGCAAGGGCCAACAGTCTCCTGTGGCTTTGCGGGCGCACTCCACGAGGGGTATGTCAGCGTCGTGGGCTTTGTTTCGGGGCATTGCTCTACGAGAAATATTGGCTGCTGCCTCCTGGGCTTCACCGGATACGTTTGTAAGATTTTACAGATTGGATGTGACTGGGTCGTCTGTGGCGCATTCAGTTTTATCGGTGGGCTCTGATGCTGCTTCTGTGTAGTCAGCGGTGTGGAGTGGGGTCACTTGGTGGTCTGTGGAGACCGGGAATTATTTCAGCAGCGACGTTTTGATACGGCGGGCTACTGTTCCCGTTTATCCACAGGGATGGCGGATAAAACGCGTTGGGCTGTTTTGTCATCTGAGTAAGGCCACGAGTGTGTCAGTGATTCTGTCTTTGGTAAGGCTGCTTCAGTGAGCGTATCTGCAAGGCGGGAGTGGTCTATATCTCCCATAGGTGAGATACCGAGCGAATATTTGAAAAAGAACTAAAGGTTACTGTCGTAACCCCGGTTCTTTGAGAATATGAGTGAGGTATCTCACATGTCAACCCGCCTTGCTGCGCACGAGAAGAGATACAATCACAGAATGAAGTAGAATGGTCGGGTGCGTGCTTATATACAGGGGGTGGAGTTTGGGCACGCAACGCGCCATTGGTCCGCCAGAGGCAGACTTGGTGTCATTGGAGCTTCTGTGATTGGGCACGCGCGGGGCGCATTCCCATAGGTGAGATACCTCACTCATATTCTCAAAGAACCAGGGTTACGACAGTAACCTTTAGATTTCCCCACTACAAATGTTTGAAAGAATATTCATGCAAAGCCTAGCAGAAATATCAACACGTTGTGCAGTGTTTTTTGTGCAAGACAAAATGCGTTTGTTGTTGTGGGTGTAAATGATCTTTTATTACCCTATTCATTATTTATACCCAAGGTGCAAATAGACACTTCATACAAACCTTTGCAACATCACTCAAACTTGTCACAATTTATTTGTTTTGACAACACTGGTGTTGAAAGTAAATTATTTGTAGACATTGTGTGCATACAGAATAAAAAAGACATTATGACATAAACATAATTAACAATTGTGTCACTCGTATTGGGAGCAGATCTTCGGGACAGGCTACAGACCAGTGGCCCGGCCGTGTTGAGGACGAGGAAATACAGAGAGAGGAATCTGGAAAAACAACACAAGAGTTAGCTGAACCAAACAATAAAAATTTTTTTTGGGGGGTTATCAAACAGGCATCCCACTCCATCAGTGTGTAGGATATACAATTTCATACATTGTAAAGGAATTTGAGTACTCGCACGAGTAGAAAAGCGCAATATAAATGCAGTCCATTTTCCATTTGTGGTCAGTTAAGATCCAATCAGCAACATAAAGCAACCAGCAAGCCCTTGCTGTTGGCACCCTAGAATACCAAAAAAATACCACGGCAAGCCCTTGCTGTTGACACCAAGAATACCACAAAAGTCTTTGTTGTTTTGGACCCTACATCTTACACAGGGCCGTTTCAAGGTACTTAGGGGCTCCAAGCAAACAGGACATGGGGGCCCTTCACCCCGAAAATTCTTACATGAACCACATTGTTATAATTTCCAAACATCATCAATACAATTATCTGTATTGTACAGTTGTCTGACTCCAGTTTAAAGTCATTTTTTGTTGAAAAACACCCCCAACATAACTACTAAATTGATTAAACAGTCAATCTTGGGGGCCCCTTTCAGCCTGGGGCCCCAGGTAATTGCCTGGTTTGCCTGCTTGTTGCGACGGCCCTGATCTTACAACAGGGTAGGGCTGGCGATATGGAAAAAAAGTTATCACAATTTTTTTCTCAGATTGAACGAACTCGATTTTTAATCACGATCATGAATGATATAACGTAACCCCCCCCCCCCCCCAAAAAAAAAGAAAAAAAAGTACAAATAAATACATTTTAATTTTAAATTAATTAAAATAAAAACACACTGTTCTACTGATCTTGTCATTACACTGGCTCATATGCAATTGCAAACAGCCTACAGATACTGCAATTTATTGATATAATTTATTGCAATTATGGTATCCCAAAATGCATAAACTTTCATAAACTGCCTTTCAAATATAGTATAGCAGAAACATGATACACATCACTGTAATTTCTACCAGACAAGGTGAAATATGGTGTGATGCATACAATGCATGAGCATACTCCTGCAAGTTTGTGTTATAATGATGTTTTGTTATCTGTTAAATTTCCTAGGTTGCTATGTGCCTTTTTGGGGAATTAAGGGGTGGAGTTTAGGTGTGCCTGCGTGCGTGTGTGTATGTGTACGCGCGCACAGGTGCGAGAGAGTGTCAGAGAATTGGGAGAGAGACGGTAGCATTGCCGCTGTGTTGGAAGTTCTAAAAGCGGGAGTTGTGGCTAAAACAGCAACTCTTCTTGTCGTATGTGTTACAATAAAGAATCTGGAGTTGAAGATGATAAAACGTCGGAAAAAAACTTTTATGTCTCGCATAAGGAACCGCAGATAAACGTTGCAACCGCTAAATGTGCCCCACTATTCGCCTGTTTTGCCGTCAACGACACTCTACACTTGCAATTTAATTTTTTTTTAATGATCGCGCAAGACTTTCACTCGTGGCTGTCCGTGTACCAACATCTAACTATGGCATGCTCCCAGAATTTCTTAAAGACGATAGAAATGCGTGTGTTTTCATAAATACCCGAAACGACGGCAAAGTTCTCTCTGGTAAAGGCTTGCTCACAGCGGTGCAGGGAACTTTGATTGTTAGCAGCAGTTGGCGCGCACCTTTCCAACATGTAACGCACGTGATCGAGAAAATATGCCCACAGCTGATCACCGTGATCGAACTAAATTTGATCGCGATCCCTAATCGAGATCGTATAATCGCCCAGCCCTACAACAGGGATGTCAAACATACAGCTTGGGTGCTTGATCCAGCCCTTTACATAATTTTTCATGTGGTCTGATTTAAAACGTTTCAAAAGAAAGGTATCTACATGGCCCCTTTGAAAATAGTTGTTAATCCTCTTTCCATGTGGCCCATGATCAAAATGACTTTGACCCCCCTGTGATACAATAAAAAAACAAAAGAATTGCCCATGGATGTGGACACCGATATATAGATATACTGTAAAGTAGAATCAGATTATCAAAAGGTCAGTCATGCTTCCCATGATTACAGTAATACCTCAGAGACACTCACTGTACAGTAGTTACCCTCTGAGAATTTGCATTTCCGCCCGTTTATCACGAGGGGGGAGTTAGGCGACATGAAGTTCGTGAATGTAATTTATGTGTAATTTACCTAAACAACCGCCAGGTGGCACTTCAGTGCATAATTACCCAGAGAGTTCGGCCACGATCCTATGAGACGTTAGACCGAAGTAATTATTTCTAGCTTTCTTAGGCTAACACATGCAATTATGACTTCAGGAAACATGAAATCATAACTAAATAAACCTATTTCTAATTTTTCCAGGGAAATGTCTATAAACGATGGAAAATGTCATTTTGTCCAGCCTGCCCAAGCCTGACCGCATTTTGCCATTAGTTCTTCTGTGTGGTTAGTTCTTCTTGCCATAACAACGACTCATGATATTAAATCTTTCATTTGCCGGTAATACACACCACGGCATGGTGTGTTAACTCCGTATCATCATCAAGTAGAACGGAGTGTGGCACAAAATCGATTGGTTATTTTTGTGTATACATTTTACCCTATTTATTCTTGGAATGTTTTAGTTACTATAGATATTGTTTTTGAGTTCTGTTTTTATTTACAGCACTATTACAGCACAAAGTTTTTATTTGTGTTCAAAACCGTGTTGCGTTGGGTTTCTTTCTGTCAATGTTTTAGCTAGTCTGTAAAGGAGCTGAGATATATAGATATACAGATTATACAGTAGAATCAGATTTATCACAAGGTCAGTCATGCTTCCCATGATTACAGTAATACCTCAGAGACACTCACTGTACATGTACATGGAGGTGTAGGTGTAGCACGGTGGGAAGTGGGATAAGAGGCTGGTCGCTCGTACATCACCTGTTACAGAATCAAATTCAAAACAAGACTAAGTATGAAAAAAAGAAAAAGTTAGGCAGGAGTGCTACCTGGAACTCATTTATATTATAGCTTGGAAGGTGCTCTTTGGTAAAGGGCGGGTTAAGATCATTCAAAAGATTACACCAAGGCACTCATCCATTGAAAAAGTTAAAATGCCTTTATTGCTATGGGCAAAACATAGTTAACTCATTGACTGCCAGCCGTTTTCAGAATAGAGCGTTCCATACTGCCAGAGGTTTTGGGGGATTTTGACTGTTTTTTAAAGAGCCACAGAATATTATGTGTTACGTCTACATAAACAATGAAACTACCACAAGAAAGAGCAGACTCTCTTCTTTCACCAGAAAAAAAAAGTTTGTTTCTACCCCTTTCCATTGCTTAGAAATCAGCAGGCGAACATAAGCTACTTTCTCCAAACATTCCCGTTTGTTATCAAAAAAGGGAGAAAATTAGCGTTTTGTTTGACAACGTTAGTGTCTTGGATGCGCGTTTTTTTCGGTCTATTAGCACGTCAAACATCGGGAGAATGTCTTCCTTTGATAAGACCACAAAAACAACAGTAACAGGGGGCTTTTGGTAATAAAATAGGCATTGTTGTAACAAGGTAAATATATGCTATTTACAGGCTGTGACAGCGATAACTGAGTGATCAACATCCGGCTCGCAAATTCTTACCTGACCCGGAACTGTGAGCTAGCTGGGCACTGAAACAAGTTACAACTGCTATTTCCGTTTGCCCAAGGTTGATCTCCTTCATCTCCCACGATCGGAACACTACTCGAACTACTATGGCAGTGACACATACTCTGATCGAGTGTGAACTGCCTAAACGTCTCCGATTTACGTCTGCACTTTGCTAGCGGCATATTTAGCCATGTCATTAGCTTTCTCTACTTCTCCCTTGGCTATACCTATGAATCTCTGCTGATCTCACATCCAAAGTGACACACTGCCACCCTCAGGATCAATTTGGAACAACAATTTTCGACGGAGAATTCTGATATTTACAGACAAGGTTCCCTAGGTCTTTCTGCAGCCCGCCCCATTAAAAAACACAGTTGACGTCTAAAGACGTCATTGGCAGTGAACGGTAGTATTTCAGTTGACGTCTAAAGACGTCATTGGCAGTCAATGAGTTAAAAAAAAAACACTTCAACGCGTTTCGGCTAGAGACGCCTTCGTCAGGAAGTGTGTACTCTCCTTCTGAGCCAGTTCTTGCTAAAAACCACAAAATGGGTGAGATAACAGGTGTGCGTGTAATGGGTCATCAATCAACCAATGACAGACAGAGTCAGACTATCATAGCTGAAAAAACAGCAAAACACATGGGTGGCCAACAGGGGGCCTCATGTTAGGCCAGCAATACCAAAGTCCATTCAATAAATTGTCAATCATAAACAATTAACATAATATATACCACAAGGACAGTAAAACTCTTTTAAAGAAAATGGCAATATTCTATATCTTCATTGAGACCTGGATAAACAGTTGCTTTTAATCTAAAAATCCAAAAAGTCTCACGCTGGTTCAACTGTTTTAGCCACCTCTTATAGTTTGTGTTATGTGATCTATACCAATAGTTCTTAAAATAGAGGGATCACTATTATGTTTTTCCTTAAAGTGGCGAGCCATAGGATAATTGTCATTTTTTAGTTTTAATAGCATATTTATGCTCAGAGACTCTATCTTGTAAACAGCGTTTAGTTCTGCCAATATAGAACACATTGCAAGCTGGGCACTCTAATTTGTATATCACAAAAGTGGTTTTACAATTAATAAAGTGTTTAATCTCATAAGTTCTCTCTCCATGTGTGTCAAAAAAAGTATTGCATTTAGACACAGTAGAGCAATGGTTACACTGACCACATTTAAAACTACCACACGGTTTAAAGGAATAGTTCACCTCTTTATGAAAATTGATTATTCACCCTCTTACCTGGAGTTACATATGTGGGTAAGAGCATTTTGTTCTCAGTACATGCGTTGTCCTAGTCTGGCAACTTCAATTTTACCTTTAGCTTAGCATAGGTGCTGGAAAGTAAAGTTGCCAAAGAGTTGCTATCTGGCAACATTACATTCCAGCGCCTATGCTAAGCTAAAGCTAAAAAATGGGGAAAATTGGGAGTGCCATACTAGGAAAACGCAAACACTGAGACCAAAATGCTTTTACCCACATATGTAACTCCATGAAAGGGGGTGAATAACCAGATTTCATAAAGTGGTGAACTATTCCTTTAACAGCCAAGTAGTTTTGGAGTTGCTGGTAGATAGCTATGAACAAGTTTATCACTTAAAGTAGGTGCACGTTTAAAGCTAAATACAGGGGGCTCCAGAAACGTATTGCCCAAAGAGGCATCGCATTGCAGTAGACTCCAATTTTTCTTGATGATGTTTTTAATGTGGTGAGATTCTGTACTGAATCTAGTAGAGAAAAAGACCCGCTCAGATTTCTGTCTGAAGTCTTATTTTCTAAGAGGGACTGGCGTTCTAAACTTCTATTAGGACTGCGATAGTGATTGTCAGAAAGACGACAACATTTTTTTTCTTCTTCCCGACAGTGGTCATGAATGTGGCTACACGAAATATAAGTTGTGTTGTAGCTTGATTGTTAATCCTCTTTTCATGCGGCCCATGATAAAAATGACTTTGACCCCCCTGTGATATAATAAAAAAACTAAAGAATTGTCCATGGATGTGGACACCGATATATAGATTATACAGTAGAATCAGATTATCACAAGGTCAGTCATGCTTCCCATGATTACAGTAACACCTCAAAGACACTCACTGTAGGTGTAGGTGTAGCAGGGTGGGAAGTGGGATAAGAGGCTGGTGGCCCGTACATCACCTGTTACAGAATCAAATTCAAAACAAGACTAAGTATATTCAATGTGCAGTATGATACCGAACTGGCCTGCAAAAAGTCTTACTGGATCATGAAGATACTGTATATCAGTTGTGATATTTTTTTCATTTAACTGCATATATTTCTTTACCTCAGATGTTTTCACTTGAGATGGATAAGTGGGTGGTGGCGCCTGGTATACCACCCGCTACAAAAATCAAACATAAAAACATTGAAAAGGGATTCAATACAGTGACTAGAATACAGGACAGCAAATGTGCTACAGTGCTACATGATTAAGATTTACAGTATCTCAGGTATACTCACCTGACTGTCATTAGAACAGGTAGCTTTGCAGCCAAATGCAGATACACAGATGGAGACAATGAGCATCACAATGGACAACACAAGCATTACTGCAGCAATCCCCCATATCCTGCTCTGTGATAGGGAAACCATAGATATCATATAAGTATTACTAGATGATTCTATATAATATCTATGAGGGAAACCATGTCAACATTCCATCGACAGTATGGAGGGTTTTTGTATATTGTATATTTTGTATACCTACATAGTATGTTGACCTTACAAGGTTACAGTAATAATAATCACTGCCTGAGCAGTAAAAATCAGGGGCCCATAAGCCTATAATGTCCAATAAGTAGATAGTTATGGAAGTTCCTGCAGTCATTGAGCTGAAGATGCTCATCCCCAGAGATCCTTTGACCTAATAAACAAAAAAAGAAAAACAGCTAGAATATTTTACCATTGCAGTCTGATGTATTGAAAGTTCATTCAGGATGCTAATGTTATCCCAAAAATCTTCCAAATCTTCCCAAACATGCCTGGAAATCCCCATTTGACTTTGTTTGACTTTGCTATGTTCTCCATATGTGTATCCATAGCTGTTCAACATGTGAAACGACCAAATGTGCTGCACACGTCTTAATTTAATTCCACCAAGATAAAATTTAATGCTGCTCTTGGTGAAATTGAATGTCTCAAGTGGAAAATCAGTGGAAAATAATTCATTTTAAGACCTTAAAAATGAAATATTTGATTTAAGACTTTGATTTATCTGAGCTGAGCTCAAAACATATGGAAGCTTGACATTGGGCCATTATATCTCCCCTTTAGTAATACCAATCAGTAAAGTGTTCTATATCATTTTCATCATTGATTTTTCACCTTTACAATGAGGTATAGCTTGTAAGCATTGGGCAATCATGGAATGAGCAACACAGCCAAATGTGTGAGTAGTGCCAACCAAAAATGTGCCAAAATGGCTAGTAGTGTTCTGCTGCCAGTAATCTCATTTGGGGTTTCAAGTGATGCCAGGTGAGTGCCAGTCACTGGTGTGCCATATGGCAAGTTCACATTACACGATTTTAGCCACAACGCGACAAAACAAGACACGTCTGTGAGCTCTCAAGTGTTCACATTTAACGACTAGCAGTTTTAGTATCGGGAGTCTCATGGTCAGGCGCGAGGCTGATCTGCGACCTTTGTGTTCACACTACAAGACCTGGCCCAGAAAGAGCCTAGGGTGCGCTGGTTGTGTCCACATTCGTATAATCAACACCATAATGTTAACGTTACAGACTATAGCAAAGCCAGTTTACGGCTAAAAATGTCTCTGACTATAGGCTACAGGCATGACTGCATCTCATTAGTTTGCCACTGATCTCATGTTGTCTGTAGCTACTGTTTCGCCTTCGTTATTGCCGCAAAATATTTCAAAATTATTGACGAGCTTATTAGGATGGCCATTTGTGTCCGTTTTCGCAAGTAAACTTCACATGACTGTTTTCAAAGAAGGCTATTGCTTGATGAAGTAGTACAACTTCAAATACGGTTTTGGATTTTGGAAATTTTAAAGATGACAACGCGAGTCATGTTTTTTGATTGGCTGTTGCCTGGAAAATCGCTTGTGACTTCTCCAAATATCTAACATGCTAGATGTGCCCCGACAACTTGCGTCGAACCCGCGACTCCCCTAAATCGTGTCGGAGAGTTGTTCACACATGACGACTTGCACTCGCAGATCCACTGCCGAGTTTCCCCACGACCACCTGTGATTTCTAATCGACCCTGCGACCTCAGAATCGGCTCTAAAATCGTGTAATGTGAACTTAGCTTTAATTAGCCCCCGAGTCTCATGGACTTGGTCTTAAGTTTGGAAATGGTACCAGGACTGACACCAAATGTTGCTGCCACTCTATAACTGGGCTAGAAGTGACTGTTAATAACAGAGTGCCCCCCTTCATTATCAGTGAGAGTGATGTGAGGAGGATGTTTAAAGGGGTAAATGGGAAAAAGGCAGCAGGCCCAGACCAGATCCCGGGGAGGGTCCTGAAATCCTGTGCCAACCAGTTAGCCCCAGTTTACACAGAAATCTTCAACATGTCCCTGACCCATGCCATTGTTCCGGCCTGCTTTAAACAGTCAATCATCATCCCTGTGCCCAAAAACAATAAGCCATCAGACATGAAGGACTACCGCCCAGTGGCCCTCACGTCAGCAGTGTCAGCAGTGATGAAGTGTTTCGAGAGGCTGGTGAAAAAATACATCTTCCTCTCCCTGCCCAGCTCTTTTGACCCTCTTCAGTTTGCCTACAGAACAAACAGATGCAGAGATGATGCCATCTGCAACCTCCTGCACACCACTCTAACTCACCTGGAAGGGGGGAGGGGGAACTTTGTGAGGATGCTGTTTATTGACTACAGTTCAGCGTTCAACACCATAGTCCCCCTTCGCCTGATGGGAAAGATGAGGCTGCTGGGGATTGACACCCAGATGTGTAACTGGGTGCTCAGCTTCCTCTCAGATCGCCCCCAAGTGGTGAGACTGGGTGGAGGCATAACATCAGGGTCACGGATCCTCAACATAGGATCTCCACAGGGGTGTGTCCTGGGCCCGCTACTCTATAACATGTACACACATGACTGTTCTTCCACCAACAGCTTGAACTCCATCATCAAGTTTGCTGATGATACCGTGGTGCTGGGTCTGATCTCTGGAAACAACAATCAGGCCTACCTGGATCAAGTGGCAGACCTAGCACTATGGTGTCAGTCCAACAACCTGGCGCTGAACGTCAGCAAGACAAAAGAAATGGTGGTGGACTTCAGGAAGAGGAAAGGCGAAGGATACACTCCACTCACCATCAGCGGAGAGCCTGTGGAGCGGGTCTCCAGTTTCAAGTACTGAGGACCTTTCCTGGACACTACACTCAGAACATCTGTCGGGGAAGGCCAGGCAAAGGCTGTACTTTCGGCTGAGGAAGTTCAAGGTCTCCCCTGCCATCTTGAAGACCTTTTACTCCTCAGCTGTGGAAAATGTCCTCACTGCATGGTATGGGAACTGTACATCATGGGACAGGGCAGCTCTTCAGACAGTGGTGCGCTCAGTGGAGAGGACCAAGCCTGGACAGTATCTACATGAGGCGGGTGGGGTCTAGGGCTAGAAAGATCACCCAAGATGCCTCTCACCCCAACTCCAGCCTCTTCACTCTGCTTAACTCAGGCAGACGATACCGCAGCCTAAATACAAAGACTGAGAGACTGAGAAGGAGTTTTTTTTCCATCAGCAGTCGGAATGCTAAACTCTTCTCCCACTCTCTCTTTTTAGCTGTGAAGATGCTGCATGCCATCTTCACTAATGTTGGACACAATGTTTTAAAATGCATTTTTTGCACATGTCATATCAGACTGTTAGTTGTGTAATTGTCTGCAGGTGGGGTTAATTAGTTGATTGAGCCCCACCCACCTGAGTGCTCTTTTAAAAGGCCTGGGTTTGAAAGTGATCAAGGCTTGAGATTTTGGAATGTGCATGTTTTTGGAAGTCTGTTAATATTAAAAAAGCTACATTTTCTACAATATTTTGAGTTATTTTGACTAACATCGAAACAAGTTCTGGAGATTTTTCACATATGGTGTCAGAAGTGGGACGATCCCTCTAGCCGTGTGGAGGGGACCCACATGTCCTGAGTTTTGGGGTGTACTGCGGAGAAAGGTGAGCAGAGTTAAGAGACCTGCTGGGAGAAGATCACTGGAGGAGTGGAACTGCTGTCCTGTTGGGTTGGCCTGAGCCTGAAGGAGGAATAGCTCGGGAACTCCTTGTTGCTGACGTGAGCCTTGTGGGGAGCTATTGCCAAGCTGCAGCAGAGCAACAGTGTCTGAGGACTTCCTGAGAGAATCCAGTGGCAGACCAGCCTGTAGCCTGGGGAAATGGCTGGTGCTCGGATGCCCAGGTGTCTGCTGGTATTGCAGAGGGCTGAGCAGTTTAAGCAGGTGGTCTGGAGGCCTGGATTAGGATGTCTCAGAGGTGGGCTGTCTACTGTGAAGAATGCAGTGTTGGCCAAGAAGGAGTGATCTGCGTTGAAGAATGGTGGTTGCCTCAATCTCAGACTTTCAGCTGGTACAGCACTAAAGACTTGCACAATCTTTATCCCTTATTACTGGCGCTTGAAACTACGTTTGCAAGCTTAAGAGAGGGGGAAGGAAATGTGAAGATGCTGCATGCCATCTTCACTAATGTTGGACACAATGTTTTAAAATGCATTTTTTGCACATGTCATATCAGACTGTTAGTTGTGTAATTGTCTGCAGGTGGGGTTAATTAGTTGATTGAGCCCCACCCACCTGAGTGCTCTTTTAAAAGGCCTGGGTTTGAAAGTGATCAAGGCTTGAGATTTTGGAATGTGCATGTTTTTGGAAGTCTGTTAATATTAAAAAAGCTACATTTTCTACAATATTTTGAGTTATTTTGACTAACATCGAAACAAGTTCTGGAGATTTTTCACAGTAGCCTATGAACAACCCTCTTAGGATTGGACTCTTTTTATATATTGTCTTTACAGTAGTATTTATACTATAGTATTTATTATGTGTTTTTATTATTTTAATAACTATATGCAGCTCAGAGCCATACACTCCCCCTCATTTCACTGCATTTTTCCTGTAAATGTGCATGTGACAAATAATGCACTTGACTTGACATGCTGGGATACCAGCCTCGGGTTGCCCTATTGCACAGGCCCTATCAGGCATGGACTGGCCATAGGGCATACAGGGCAATGCCCGGTGGGCCGATGGTCATTTTTGGGCCGGGGCTGTCATTTACTCATAATTTTCATGAAGGATATTGGGCTAGTTTAATTAAATCTCATGTTCATGTGATATGTCCAACTTACAGTGTTATTTTAGCTAGCCACAACGTTATTACTATTGATTAAAATCATGATGGGCCGCCATTTCCAGAAATGCCCGGGCCATTTTTTGGTCCCAGTCCGGCCCTGGGCCCTATCCTGAAGGAACAAATGTGTCATCTTTCCACCAGTGTTGCTGCTTGGAGAAATCACAAACCCAACAAATTGCAGAACCCATACTCAGGGCACACCATTTTACTTCAAAGTAACTGGCCACTGGTACTAAGTAGACTTAGCCTGGGCCCGCTCATGCTTCCTGTCGCAATCAAGTTAGTATCGACAAGGAGGCAATTTTCTCAACACTTGAGCCTGGAAAGATCGGGACCCAATGTGAAACGAGTAGTCTGAAGGAAGCGAGCTTATGATGACTATGTTCAGCTCTGTCCCATAACATCCATAGAAGTTTTATTGCATTTGATAGAAGACATTTAAATTAATCTTGCCCATAATTCCGGGCAATGCTAGCTTTGCCAGTCCACTGTAGTTCATTTCTGTTCATAATTTCTTTCATTACAGTGGTCATGCAAGCCAGACTACAGTAGGCTACTACTACACTGGTTTGGGAAGGGCTAGACATTATTCTCTACCACTCAAGTTTGTTTCCTTCCTAGGTTCTTCAGGTGGGTCTCGGTTCGCTTGTTTGGTTTGCACCAGAGTTCGAATGCTTGTATTCACCTGCCAAAAAGGTGAATACAAGGCCAAGGGAAGAAACAAACTTGAGTTCGCTTCAAGCGAACTAAACAGGGAATGTGTAAAACAACAACAACAGTCAAGCTAAGTAACTCCATGATACAGCAAGAAAGACTTCAGGGATTTTGTAATTCTTTTCTGATAGATTTCAAGTCACTCAAAAAGACATTTAACCAACTTTACTGGGTCTTGATGATGTTAAATTTGATGTTATATTGTGAATGAATCTGTATGTTGTTCATCACAGCAACTAGGAACCAGAATAGTTGAGTAGCTCTTGTTGCGTATGTTGTATGCGTAATAATAATAGTACTCACCAAACAGGGATTAAGGCGCTTATTGGCTTGAATTGTGAGAGAACCAGCAATCATGTACTGAAAGCACAAACATATTAGCACAACAATTAGGATATGCAAAACTGATGTAGAAAACGTTACAGTAGGTTCAAACAAACTAATTTGACAAACAAACATATTTGAAGGATAAAAAATAGATTAATCATAAGATAAAAAAGAGAGTTGTCATTTAGGCAGTAACGAATTGAAAAGGTAGTTAACTACAAATCGTTCAGATAGTACACTGAAATACAACATAATTGTACATAGTACAAGTACATAGATTTGGTGTAGAAAAGTCATGCAGGCTACTTACTATGATGGGTCCCCAGAATGAAATGCCACTCCAAACAGATAGTGGTGGGGAATATACTGCAGTCACAATACCAAACAATAGTATAACCAGGCCAATCATTATTTGAATTGTCTGAAAAAACAACACATTGTGTAAATATTTTAGTTCAGGTAGTGATTGTAAAAGTTGGCCTAGCCTACTTTCAATTTTCTGCTCTGTTAATTTCTAGTTGGTAAATCTATTAATTTGATATTTCATTCATTATCTTTTCAGCTCAATTCATTTCATACTGCCACTTGAAACAAAACATCAGTCAACCTGGAGGGCAAGGGCGTAGGTTTGGTGTCAACATTGGTAGGGACAATTCCCCCCTATGGTCCATATGCAAATCTACGCCATTGCTGGAGGGTAAATAGGTAGAACTTTGGCTAAACATGCGCCGTGCCCAGTTACTTTAATGAGCTTAAAGGAGAATACCGGAGTGAATTCAAACATAGCCCTGTTGAAAGAGCTTGCTAAATGCACTAGTTAGCCAGTGGAACAAATTAATTTGGTACAGCACAGACCGAACGCGAACGCAGAAGCGAACAGGCACTTTACACTGAATCAATGGGACCTGACTGTTGGAAACCGAAAGTAAGATCTGAGGTTACATTGACTCAATATAAAGTGTTTCGCATTCGCGTTAGGTCTGTGCTGTTCGAAAATCTTTCATTTCATGCGAAATATATTGCTGTTAGAAGGCTCGTGCAGCAGGGCTATGCTTAAACTTACTCCGGTATATTGCTTTAATGGCATTGTTGACAGGTATACTGTAGCACAGAGTGAAAGAATCCAGGGGAGTACAGTACATTTATTAATGCTAGAAATGGAAGGGGAGTGTGAGGAGAACATATCAAATATCAAGCGCTTCTTACCAGAGTATCTACAGCTCACAACACCAAGGCAATTAACACCCAAAACAGGGAAGGGAGGAGAACTGAAGGGGCCAACAACATAACCTTGATCAATCAACCTTTATCAACATCAGGTTCGGCTAAGACCGTGTGCAAGTTCTTGGTGGTATAGGTGGAAGAGAGAAAATACTACCACATGGAACTCTTGCGAATGTCCTTTGATAAAGTGTCAGCAAAATTGGAATCAGGAAGAGAGGAAAGATAGTAGAGGGATGTTTGACTTGAAACATTTTGAGACAGGGGCCTTTTCCTGCCCTGTCGGTCTCAGGCGACGAGGACAAACAGATTTTGGGTGAGGGCCCTTGCAAGAACTACAGATGTGAGAAAATGTACATTTTGGGAAGGTGTACACGGATTCTAGCCTAGAAATCAAGCCAAAGGGAATTTGATTAGATGACACCGTTGGCAACATCTAATCACAACGATGTATGTGTTTAGGACGGGCTTCGTCAAACACAACGGTCTTCTGAATTGGTGCTTACATCTTGTTCGTTCCTCCAATTGTCCATAAGCTATCCTCTTGCTTGCAGAAGTAGTTTGACAGATAACAGCCTTGTTCCGCCCACAATTGAGTTCGGTCTATCTCTCGATGCCAGACTTATACATTTCAATGATATAGGAAGGCCTGCCAGGTCACATGGATTCATTAAAATTATTACAATTATGCAAATATACTAAGACACAGCGATCTATAAATATCTGCAGGCTATAGAAATATCTGCTTATGTTTTCAGCACCCTGGACAGCGGATGAAGAAAACCTAGAAACAGTTTTATGGCAAAAAGGAGCAGTGTGATCTTCAGATGCTGCATGCCAGAACAATGTGACCACCGAAGTGGTGAACCGAAAGTTCGCTATCCATAATAGACCAGTCCAGGCAAGTGTTATACAGGGAAAAGAACAAGGCAGATTTAGCAGAAAAGGACTTGTGGTGTTCATAAAAAAGAATACCGCCATATCACTGACTAATATCAGCCATCATGGCTAAGTACAGTAAGTCAGCTGGTGAGGTTACCACTTAAAACCTGTTGCAAATTGTTCATCATAGTCCATAGTTTGGAAAGGTAATTGCATACTGAGTCAGAAAATCAATGTTTGCATTTGCCCAGATAGTCCAGGCAAAATAGCATTTTTCACAGGACTAATTGTAAAAGAATTTTTTTCAGCTTGGATCATTTCTATGAGATGTCCAGAGCCCATTTTTTGGGTGCCAGTTTTACACCCCTCCTGGCCACACCCACCAGAGGGAACCCGGCAGATGTTACGTTCCTCTATCTGGGGACCATGCCAGACATCATAGTGCCCATAAAAATTGGTAACCTTCCCAACTAGGCTGACCCCCCTGGGCTCCTGGACTAAATGTCAAATATTGTTTAACGCATTGCGCATATTGTACTGGGGGCGTGCCAGCAGCATTTTGCTATTTTCACAGTGCAGACAATGAACTTTGCACTGGCACAAAGTTCAAAAAGGATGGACTTACGATCCCTAATTAATTATGGGTGTGTTATGGGTGTAACGCAGAATTACCAATGACAGATCAATCCCCTCCCCCCCCCACACACACACACACACACAAACACACACACACACACACTGGACATCAAACCAATCATTAACAAGGACCAGAACTATCCATATACAACAAACAAGTGCAAGACAGCGCAAAAAAGGACAAAGTAGAAACACCCAGAGACATGAAAGGTGTGTTCTTTTCAGTTTAAAGTGCAAGTGCATATTCAGATGGGTATTACCGCTTGTGAGTTAAAAGGTCATGCATGTGCGTATAAGTGTTCATGGGTGTCATATTCTAAATATCTTGCAAATGTTGATAATGTGAACTTACTCCAAGTACTGCTGGTTGTCCTTTCAGAAACCTCTCAAGCCTGGATGTTGATGGTGACACGGACTGGGCATACTGTGGTGGGTAGCCGTGAGTGGCCACCATAAAGCCATTGGCAGATGGGACATGGTTGGCCATGGTTCCTACTGGACATTGTAATGTATGAGTGCATGCACATCTAAGAGCTGGATGCAAAGGAAAACATATGTACGATATTGACCCATTTCATCTTTAAGTATGTTGATCTAAATTAGTTAGTCTAAATCATTAGTTACCATTTGAAATAATCAATAATATTTCTAGAAAGTTTTGAGGTGAAAATGTGAGCACTAGTTGTAAATACCATGTGTATTTCTCTGTGTCTTCAAAGAATGTTTTATGTCTCATGTCATGTTAAAACGTATACTGCGCCTACAGTTGGGACTAAGCCTACTACTGTGGGTTACCTATGACTGATATTGATGAACGCCCAGGTCAGTCACTATCAGGGTTAAAAACGGTGTCTTATATTCTCCTTTATTCTATCTGGATTACGAATTTCTGATGCTCAGTTGGTTTGAAAGGGGCGGTCTTTCAGTCTTTCAAAGTGTCATGACTGAAGGGTTGTTGTACCTCAGGGGTCAGTTCTTGATTCTATTCCTTTTCTCCATCTATATTTTATTTAATGATGTTCTCAACCCACCAAATGAAGTCTTGCCCACCAAATGAATACAATATTTGCTCGGATTTCAAGGACACAAAAGTATGATTATGTTATATTCCTTTTCGTGTGGATAAATAGTCTGCCATTCTGATTTTACTTTTAGAAAATTCTAGATGTTTACATGCAGAAACATTCTGTTCTGATCAGGGTCCTACCAGAGCAAAATAAGGATGCAATTTAAATTCTTACTGTCTCATTATTATTATTATTATTATTATTATTATTATTATTATTATTGTTGTTGTTGATTCTCTCAATGATTAAGAAAATTGTGCCCATCCCTAGATGCTACATATCTACTCTTTTGGTGCCATGTCTGGTCCTGTGACAACACGGTATACACCTACTACATAATTCATTCTGTCCCTTTACTGTTTATGTTAGAATTTTACTGTCAAATCAAGACATTTTAATTGAGTTATGTTGATAAGGTTAAATTTTAAAACCTGCAAACTGTTTGCATGGCGAAAGCAGAGTGTCTCACATGAGAATACAAGTTCAACAATGAGGTTCAATCACCAAGGACCTCCTTGCTCTTAGCACCAATCCGAGAATGACACTTTAAGTCCTCCATTCCATACAACAGTTAACCAAACACAAACCAATTCTGTTGAAGGATCTGTTAAGAGTGTCTGACAACCCTTGTACCACAAATTTACAACTTTGGAACATCAGAGAATTTCAGATTATTTTTTTCATATAAATTTGTTCATTTTTTCCCCAGTATATTACAAAAAGAAAAAAAAAAGTTTGCAGTTTTTTCCCCCCAGTTAACTCATCAACACTGAGATAACAGTAATTCACAGGTGGAATTATTATGATCTCCACCTGGGGAGAAAAAAAGTGATGCTCTCTTGACTTTACTGTCATTGATTGTGATTCTTCCCTTGTCTCTCCTCCCAAATGCCAAGCCACCAATTAGACAATGCTATGTAGGCTATAGGGTTTAATTAATCATTCATTCAATAACTTCACTCATTAATTTATCTTTAGCTGTAGTGGAAGATAACTGTTGCGGCTCGTTTTAAGTGTCACATTTATTAACAGACTGGCCTAAAATATTAATTAAATTCTATTTAGGAGAAACTCAAATAACATGAAATTGAAAGATTAACTTGGAGGTAAAAGTTTCAAAGACTTACCGTACTTCTGAGACAGGATGAGATAATGTCCTGTGTGGCAATGATAATTATGGGCTGTGCTTTATGGGACTGTATTGTTTTTAGCTCTATCAGAACTACTGTATATAGCCTGCAACATTACAGTCTTTCTGCGTCACTGATAAAGTTCAGCACTGCCCACTGTCCATAATCCAATCCATGTCCAGAAATCCATATAATGCCATATAATTCTAGAAAATCACCTTCTGTTGGTTTTAGTACACTTAGCAGAACTACACTACAGAAGAGTCAGCAAAACTATCAGAATTCGTTGTCACTTTTGAACAAGGCAGTAGGAGAGATGCCAATGGTCTAATCTGATTTAATGATCTATGCTAAGATAGAGCTAAAGGTCCTACAGCCAGCCAGCCAATTGATGACTAAAATTTTGTCATTTTTTCATGGTCTTGGTCTTGACTCGTAATTGGATTATCACTATAGGGAAAAATAATTCCCATATTTATTAATATTTTAACAGATGAATGTCAATATCAATGTCAAATTTATTCGCTAATAAAATGTCACCAACAAGCCTAGGCTCCACGGGGACAAAAACCAAGGGTTAAAAAGATAAAAAAGTGAGTGTAGGAAAACTGCAAGAATTTTGCCCCATTCCAAATCTCTTACTGATTATCACATAAAGATACGCTACGCTACTGCTATATAAATGACATTTGCAGAGCAAGGCAATCCTTTTTTTCCAATCTTATCAATACGAATATGAACAATGCCATGTAATTATTTTCTACAGTCGAATGGCTAAAAAATTCCCCATCTTAGTTACTACCTGTGCTTTTCTCAATTCCTAAATGTGAAGATTTTGCATCCTTCCTAAATGGTAAAACTGAAAACATATGGCTAAATAACCTTGCAGCTGCAAAATATCATCCAATCTAGCGACAACCAGCTCAAACAAACATTCTGATTGATGACTCCCACTTTAATCCCTGGGCCTATGTAATATAGTCAAAGACTGTCTACTCATGTAATCTACACTACAGTATGTGTTTATATGCTCATATGGCCTGATGTATGTAATGTTGGCCAGACTAACATTTGACAACAGTATCCCGTACAAATTCTAATGGATAATGGAGTGGGATTCATCAATTTAACGGCATCCCGCACACATGCCAGCGAATCATAGCTGAGGTGGCATGGTGTTGGCACCGCTGATGGACACGGCTTGAACAAACCAGTTCATCTCGCTTGATTAGGGCCTCCCCAACACCTGTGGGTGCACCATGCACCACGCCCGGTTGTCTACAATTTTAATTTTAAAACTATCAGCGCATATTGTTGTAATGAAATTCATGTTGTAGAAGACAAGTCCCGGTGAGTAGACGTTGGAGAATTTTAGTGCGCATGTTTTAATTTTATAGTTTAATTTTATAGTTTTGTAGTTTATAGTTATAGTGAAGACAAACCCTCTCAGGAACAAAAAAAAGAACCAGTATTAACCGGATACCATTATTTTAAGAAATCGTTTCTGTTATGGAACATATAAAAAGTTTCTGGTTTTTGTTCCTTGCAAAATATGGAAAGTTTTTGGCTTTCATTTTCGTTTAACTGAACCGGTTCAAAGCCTTGTTTACAGCTGTTGTTTTTTACACATTGTAAATGTCTTACATGGCTCTTACATCAGAAACACTGAAATGGAAAGTTGATAGTTAAAGTACAAAGTACAACAAACTGTGCATCTTTTGGCAACTGATGAAGTTTCAGGCGAGAGTTGACATATTTGAGTCACTACAGTAGCCAGTTGTCTTTGGTGGTACCTTTAAATGTTTTTTTTCCCCTACTCATGACATCTAAGTGCTTATTTGCCCATATGGCCTGATGTATGTTGGTCAGGCTAAGTGAAATCTAAAGAAAAAGATTTCTGAACATAAGACAGCTATCAGAAATAACAACGATGATTATGCAATTGCCAGACATCACAGAGATAAAAATCACATTCCTGTGGCCTCCCTCAGGTTTAGTGGCATTGAATGGGTGCCAGTCAGTCTAAATGAGGTTGACTATGGAATTAAGAATCATGTGATTTGAAGGTAATATAGTCACACCTGAGTGTGCTCAGGCATGAGCACCGAGTGAACCTGATGATGCTGAAGATGAAACTGATAGTTTACTCAGAATAAAGTGAAGTGGTAGTTTTTCCTTTTTAAATATGTTTAATATGTCCCTGTGGCCTGCTAGCACCCGACAAAGAGGCTGTGCATTGCAACATGGACCACTTGAGACTTCATTACAGTGTGGCTTTTGCTCTTCTTGCTTTTTACACACAAATGGATCAAAACCTGTCAAAGCAAAAAAGAATCACTTATGCCATATGCTTATGCTATCATGATTGCTTTATAGTCAATGCAAGTGCCCACATGGTAGCTTTTATTATTTTCATTTTCTCCATAAACCTTTATGGTTTACTCGAGCAATATAACTGGGCATGGGGGTAGATATCCACACAGGTGTAAAATGTCTGTCTTGTCAAATGCCAAACTCCATTCACACTATTTAATTGAGAGCTACCAAATGTGGCATTATGAAAATCACTAATCTCTCGCCTTGAATGAATGCAACATGGTCAGTTCAGATGAAAATGCTGAGTGATGGGATATTCGGGATATTCCCACTCTAGTGACCCATACACTGTTTCGCATCTAATCAGAATTTGTTGAATACTTCAAGTAATTGTTGCAAGAGAAATTTTAGGTGTATCGTATTGATAAAGATGTCTAAAATGGGAGCAAGGCAACTAACATCTTGCACATGCTTCCCACTGCAAATCACAAACACTTCAGTTGCCTTAGGACATGACTTTTGCAGACTCTTTTACAACCAGGGCTTTGAATCAGAATTTTTTTACCAATTGGTTTATTCCGAACATAAACAGTATTTTAACGTTTCTGGTTTTGGGTCCCACCCTATTGACATTCTCAAACCCGGTCAGCAGTGCTTAATTTGTGCCGGAATATGCCGGAACAGGATTCCCCCACCTTGTCATTTTGACCCCCCCGCGTTACGGGACTTATTTTGGCTGATCCGCCACCTCTCGTGAATAAAAATAATATTTTTTTATTTAAAAAAAAAAAAAAAAAAATCATGACAACGTTTTAAAATGTATAAAATCAATTCATGAATTGTACAAAATAAATTGATGGATTTTGTTTTCATAATAAGTCTTCATACCTTCATGTATTTATTAATTAAATTCAATGTTACTGGTCGCCGGGGATTTGTTGACAAACCACGCCTCAAGAGGAACAAAACCGAAACTTAAGAATATACTGGCAAATCGATGAGGTCAGTGTGTAGCGCTGGGTCGGGTTTTTTTTTTTGTAATGCAATCTTATGGCATTTATAAAAGGGATGTTGTCTGAAATTGAGCCTTTTATGTGCCACAGCTGTAGAAGTGGCAATTCACTTGATGTTTTTTTGTGCGTTCCGGGACCTGAGTCATGTCGTCATGGACTTGTCGTTATAATGTACTTTGCGTTCCGTTACCTACTGATTTACAAATTAAGCACTGCCGGTCAGAACAAAAAGAGAATGTTCCTGAAGTAATTAATAAATTTCCCTGTCAGCTGTAGGAAATAAAAATGTTTTCAAACTTTTTTATCTCCCTTCAGAACGCCATTCTCTTCTCTGATTGGCTGCTAGGTGACCATTATTTCCAGGGGGTCAGCTCTATGTTCCCACAGCTTTATGTCCCACAGCCCTATGTTCCCACAGCTCTATGTTCCCACATTTGTTAGGAATTTTTATTTTTCACAGAATTTTTGGAAATTAGGCCCTATGTCCCCACAACCCTATGTTCCCGCATTTCTTAGGAAATTTGGGAAATTGGGCCCTATGTTCCCACAGCCCCATGCTCTCATATTTTCCCAGGACTTTGGTATTAATGCCCTCAACGGTGCCTTCCAGGTAGCATTAGGATGAGGGTTGAGGGGGTTAGGGTTAGGAATAGGGTAAGGGTAGTGCCTTTTAGGCTGTGCTGCCTAAGGTGCCGTTGGGGGCAAAAAACACAATTTAGCATTTTCCCACACCAATATGTTCCAATAAGGACATGGAGGGCATGGAATGGAGGATTCTGAAACTGAAAACGATTCCAAAAATGATTGCTGAGGTCGATTTCAAAAATGATGGATGAATATAAAATCGTTGTGGAATGTGGATGCAAAACGTTCTGAAAATGAGAGTGGATGAAGATCGTTTTCATTGTGAATATCAAACTAGTCAGCACAGCATAAAAGAACCTTAACCCTTACCCTAAACCCCACTACCTGGAAGGCATCATTGAGGGCAAATAATACCAAAGATCGAATCTTGCTTGAACTTAAATAGGGGGTCTACCAGGCAGGGGTAGAAATATGGGACTATAGTACCTGACTTTGAAGAAAGAAAGAAAAAAAAAACTTAGAAATGTGAGAATATAGGGCTGTGGGAACATAGGGCTGTGGGAACATAGAGCTGTGGGAACATAGGGCTGTGGGAACATAGACACGCTCCCATTTCCAGATAACTGGCTACTTTGGAAGTAGTTCCAAAAAATAACTCATCTAATAACTGATTACCGTTCCATATGAATGCCTTTCAGAATGGTAACTATAACAACAATAAGCAACCTTGTAGATCTACTTTCAACTGAAAGTAGTACCCAAACCGAACAGGTTAGCTTCTTTTAAATTTGAGTTGCATATTTCTTTTATGTTTTATACGCTTCTTCAAATATACGAGAGATAGATAGATACGGGAGATAAGCGGGATAACGACCTCCGAGGTGACCAGTTATTCATTGATAATTGGCTTGGCGGAATAACTCTGTCTCCGCGCTGCGCGCGTCGCCGGAGTTCTAGATTCCACCTCGCCAATTATCAATGAATAACTGGTCACCTCGTCGGCCGTTATCCCTTACTTAAGTTACGTAATAGTAACAATATTTTCTCTTTCCTATAGCAAACATAATTAGTGCAGCAGATTAGTGAAAGAATCGTTCACTTTGTGATACAAGTGTCAAATTAGGCACAAATCATCCTCTAGACCTATTTTTTCTAAAAAGCATGTTAGCCACACAGAAAAAAAACAATAACTGTCCGTTGTTTTTCAAGATGGCCGCCTTCCTATGTGTTCTTTTTGCCTGAGTGTGATTGGTTTATCTGTTTTTAATGATCTTGGTGTCAAAATATATGTTATAGAGTACACTGCAAAAAATGAAAATCTATACAAGTGTAATAAAGTTGAATTCAGCATTTTGGTCTTATTACACTTGTTTTTCAATGTATTTTCTTTGTAAGATTGAATATTGTTAAGATTATTTGACTTGTTTCAAGAAAATTCATCCTTTTTATCCTACTTAGATAATACAACTAATTCTTAGCAGCTTTTTCTTAAAATAGCACACATTATGGACTGAGTTGCGTTAACATTTAGACTGTGAGTACATTTTTACTTGTTTCAAGACAATAAGACAATACATAGTAACCTGTTTTAAGAACTGCCCCGATCTCAGTTCTTAAAACAGGTTAATATGAGAAGTCAATTTGTTGACTTCCCAACTAGAGGTAAAAACACACTTGACCTCTTATATTGCAACATAGCAAAGGCATATAAAGCATCTCTTTCTCCACATCTTGGACGCTGTGACCATATATCTTTGATCATGACTCCGACATGTAAGCCCCTCATTGCTAGGGCCAAGCCCATAATTAAAACCATCAGAGTCTGGCCAGAGGGAGCCATGGAGAGATTACAGGACTGTTTCGAAGATACACACTGGGAGCTGTTTAACCTTAACTCTCCCCCGAACTGTCCTCCTGATCTAAATAACTATGAATCCTCTGTGTCAGATTATATCAACTTCTGTGTGGAAAATGTGACCACACAGAAAACCGTACGCATTTTCCCAAACTGCAAGTCATGGATGAACAGGGAAGTGCAAGGTCTCTTGACATCCAGAGACAATGCCTTTCATTCAGGTGATCAGCTGTCCTATTCATCAGCTAGAGCCAATCTGAGAAGGGGCATCAGAGAAGCGAAGCGCTCCTACAAACAAAACATAGAACAGTACTTTGAAGAGTCCGATTCTAGACGTATGTGGCAGGCTATGAAATCCTTAACAGATTATAAAAATAACACCACATGCCAATCCACATGCCTATCCAACCCTCCCTGATGATCTAAATCAATTCTTTGCCCGGTTTGATAAGGGTGTGGATCATCATCCCACTGTACTCAGGGAGACTACTGCACATGCATTAGTATTCAATGAACAGGAGGTGAGGCGAACTCTCTACACAGCATCAACTGCCATAAGGCACCAGGACCCGATGGAGTTCCTGGAAAAGTTTTAAAATACTGTGCAGGCCAGTTGAGCGCAGTTTTCACCAATATTTTTAATATTTCTCTGGAACAGGCTACAGTCTTACCTCACTCACGTCAGATCATGCGCTACGTAACTTTAGTAAGGCACTTCCGCGCAACGATCTGATGTCGAAGCCCTTCAGAGCCATTTCAAGCCAATTATTCTCTAACCGGACCAATCAGGGCTGCTGGCTGCTGTAGAGGGTGTGACGTAAGCGAAGAAGCAACTGTTTCGAGATCCAACCAATCCAGCAAACGTAAACAGCATCATCGGTTGGTTTTGATGTGGTTGGCTGAGAGTGTACGTCAATTAAATTGATGGACAAGCCCTTTGTCCAGTTAGATTCAAGGATTTCTGGCTCCTGAAATAAGTCGTCTATCGCTGAGGATCAGATGTTCGCGCGTAGCGCTACATCTGACGTGAGTGAGGTAAGCTACAGTCCCCACCTGCTGGAAAATCAGCACCATTGTCCCAGTCCCAAAGCAGACTGCCATTAAGTCTTTAAATGACTATCGCCCAGTGGCTCTTATGCCCATTATTGTCATGTGAAATGCTTTAAGCGCCTCGTTCTATCCCACATCAAGGCCAACATTGCCCCTGCAGTGGACCGGCATCCAATTTGCTTATAGAGCAAACAGATCAACGGAGGATGCCATCTCATTGGCTCCTCCATATTGCCCTGTCACACCTGGAGAAACCTACGTCAGAATGTTATTTATAGACTACAGCTCCCGCGTGAACATACCCATTCTACCCTCCAAGCTAGCTACCAAACTTAATGGTCTTATACACTTAAACACCAGTCTCCCTCTTCATCTTCTTAGGACCTGGTGCATCTGGTATTACTGACATTATGTAGCAGACATCACAATGTGTACTTTTGAAAACTTGTTCTATTGGGCTTGTGCAATACTAGGCTATTTATTACTGGGTCTGAGCAAACCTTACTGGGCATGTGCAATATTATATGGGTGGAGCAATAATAAAACTATGTGTGGGATGGTGCAATATTATTACTACTCTAGTACTGGGCTTGTGCAAAACTATCTTACCATTCTTGCACTGGGTTGTGCAATATTACTATGTGCAATATTTCCAAATAATGTGGGACTACTTGGCTTGTGAAAGTGCAACTGCTTTGACTTTGACTGTGACTGTTATGATCCTTTTTCTTAATTATTTAACTTAACTATTTCAATCACCTATGTAGGTACTTATATGATAGATTTTTTATTTCATTTGTTCATCAGAGGGCTGCTCTAAACGATATTTCGCTGTACCTGGTTGTATAGTGAAAATAAAAAAGTTTCATTCATTCATTTCATTCATTTATTCATCTCATTAATATATTCCAGCTAATCAGCTGTGATTGCATTTTTGATAGGGTCATTGGGATTGTCATTCATGATTCATCTTTGAGATTCTGAACATCACCGGTGGCCCAGCCACTGTTTGCAGAAGAAAGCAAACTACAATCCTCCATAACTACTGTACATCATACATAAGCTTATTATACTACAAGCTCTGCCTTAAGGATTAACGTAAAGTAAATACAGCAAACAATTTCTTCTCTGCTGATTCACTAATTTATTTTATACATTATAGCTTCTCATACAACAAAACATCAGTTAGATCATATTTTCTCAAAACTTATTGTTTTACATCATGTTTTATTGAATGGTACAGGGGGGTATGCAGTGTAATCAGGTGTCTAAATCTATAAACTCTGTTGCCTGTGCAGCATTTGGCACAGCAATATCATATGATTGTAAATCTGTATCCCATTTCAATGTCAAACACTTGGGGCTCTATCTTGCAGACGGCGCACCATGCATTCGCGACTCGCGCAAGCTGTCATTGCTATTTTGTGCGAGCGCATGGTTTGTTTTTCTGTCAAGTAATTCACGTTGTCTAATTAGCAAGTGACTTTGCATCCTCGGAGGTGTGTCGAAGGTGTGGCTAGGCGCAAAGCGCAACAGATGCTATTATACAGACGCAGAAAGGGATCCGCCAGTGACTGGGAAAAACCTGGTCAGTCGTCAGTCACGCATTCCTGAAATGCTATTTTATGGGCGCACAACGCAATAGGTAATGCAGTTCTCGTTCCAGCAAAACAATGACGGCCACAACAATAATTATTTCAATCGGAAAATCATTATGATGTTCAGGAAGATGTGGTAAACCACAATTTATTAGCTTGCAACAGAAAACGCGCGAGGATATAAGAAGGGGGACGTTAAATGGAGAATCAAGTTTACTTTCGCTTTCAATGAATATTCCGAGATATCTATCAGGATTAAATCAGCTTCCTTCGTGTCTTGTGCAGCCTGTAGACATCAATTTAATATTACCAGACCCATTACGGCTCTGACTATTACTAGACCCGACTTGTGAGCTTGCTCGCTATTCAATATTTTAATTTCTTTAAATGCACAAGGAGGAGAACAGCTGGTGTGATAGCAATTCACCAGGCGCTTTGCGCTCTTCGTTCTTAAAGGCAATGAGAGATTGATCTGTCATTGGTTATGTCTGCGTTACACCCATAACACACCCATGATTAATTAGGCATCTTAAGTCCAACCTTTTTGAACTTTGCGCCGGCGCGAAGTTCATTTTCTGCGCTGTGAAAATAGCAAAATCCCGCCGGCACGCCCCCAAAACCATATGCGCCATCCGCCAAACAACATTTGACATTGCGTCGTCAAAATAGGGCCCTTGATATTCACAGCAAAATGAAGGTGAATCAATAACATAAATATTACTTATTAGTCCAAAAATAGGGAACCCATCATTTGAGTCTGTGATTATTAAACTGTTTAATGTACTTGTTGCCATTAAGAGACATCCATTTCACAGAGATTACATGATGGAAACTGTCAATATACAATATATTGTTTGTTTGATAGGTACTTTCGACAATTTTGCTATGATTTACTGTTTAATTCTTGTTAATAACATCAGCACCTCTGAGCAGGGCCGTCGCAACAGGACAGGACAGGCAAACCAGGCCTAGGCCCAGGCCCAGGCTGAAAGAAATCTTACCAAGTCAGATCTTCCTGCTGCACTGGCAGGTTATTTTGCTCTGCCAAATATCCCCTTCTTTTCTCCATCCCCAGTTGGTAGGGCTGTGTCTAATGTGAGGAGGTCTCCAGGCTCCTCTTCAAGGGGTTGCCCAGATTCTGTGGGTGTTATGGACCACAAACTTCCCTTGGTTAAATTCATTGGCTAGCTGAAGATGTGTTTTTTGCAAAGAGACCATATCCATAGGTGAATGGGAAGCCATCGAGTGGAATTCACATTGTTGTTTGCAAAGAAGAAAAGGATGAGTGCAGGCAGTGCTCCACAATACAAAGTGAAGTTACCCTCTCTGAAAGACGTGACCAACGAGAGAAAGTCATCAATTCCAATGGCAACACCATCTCCAGTATTGAAACTGTGGGCTCTTTGCTTGTCATTTCACACCAGTCTTTAAAATGCAAAACAGGTAGTAGTCAGGAGGGAATTCGTCCAAAGTCAGGAAGATCGTGCACTTCTGGACAAGTTTTAGATTTTTGGCAGGGTGTTAGATACAGGTATAAGGTTTTCAAAAATCAATGGATACAAGTTGGGGTGACCCCCTAGTGGCTGGTATTCATACAATCCAAAATGGCCCCCAACAGAAAAAGAAAAGACTATATCTAGGTTTCCTTTAGTCTTAAATTGTTGTTGACGTGTCAGATCTACGATCTCTGGGCCAGAAATGAGAGTCGTATACCTTGCCCACGACGTTATAAAAATACACCATTATAAACGTAGAAATCAAACTTCTTCCAAAGGATAAGAGTCCGGGCAAAGTTGAGTGCAAAAAGTACAGTTTATTCTGTCAGAGAACCAACATCATAAACCGGAGCAAGGATCCGAAGATTCCGCTCCCGAACACAGAAAGTGCCTGCCTTTTATACATATTCTGACAGCCCACAATTAATGGTTAAAATAAAAAAATGGAGTGTTTGACCACTGGAGTTGGGGAGCGTTCTGTGTAAGGGAGTTTGGAGTGCAGGGACAATGGAGTGGAGCGTTGGGTCTGTGGAGCAGCGTGCAGGGGCAATGGAGTGGAGTGTTGGGATAGTGGAGTGCATGAGTAGTAGTGTAGTGGAGTAGTTTTTTGTTGACTGGTTCACTTGGAGGTCAGCCATCACACCTGCATCATTGCCCTCGAATAACCTCTCTGAACTTTCTATGACCCTCCTAGAGTGGAGTGTTATGCACTCATTCAGATTGTGAATAATTACAATAATTACAATAATTTGTAGCATTTCCAAGCTTGCTGTCTTAGGGGCATTACACACTATGCGAAAAGTTAATTAGTATACACATATTGGTATATCAGAACTGTGATGACTTTCATCTACTCGAGTATTAGTATGTTTAGGTCACACTCAGAAAATTATTCTACATTGTATAATGTAATTTTTCTACTTTGTTTGACACAAGGAATTCAATTTGGATATGTTCCTCTCATTTTAGATAAAATTTTATATCATATCTATTATCATAGTCATCTTTAGCTAAAATAAACTGTTAATGTCTGTAAAAAGGTCAAACAAAAGGTAGCAGGAGGTAACAGATTATTATAACACCTTCCAATTGCCTGCCAAGTTTTGTGATATTCCGCTCATGGGAGGCCATACAGCAAATTGATTGACATTTTATACCAACTGGCCAGCAGGTGGCCGGACATTTTTCTGCAATATCTAAAGAACCATAGGGCCTAGGGGGACCACATTTTTATATGCTTGTCTTCAGGGGCCATGTAAACCTATCCCATGATCACCCATTCCATGTATAGCGCCACCTGGTTAAAAATTAAAAAGCTAAAGTGAAGTATTGTAATCAGTGTTAACAGCTATCTCATGGCTGACATGGTCAAAACTACACAAAATAAGGCGTGTCAAAATGCATGCCAAGTTTCGTGTTGGCATGTTGGCAGGAGCTGGTCACTAGATAGTGACTCGATCCCACCCAATATGGCTACAAAAAGTTTGGACCCTGGAGAATGGCCCTGGAGTGGTGGGTGGAAGATGACTCATAGGCGGCCCACATGGTAATGGACCTTGCAACGTAAACAACAGCTCTGGTAGGACGCAAGCTACAAAGCTGCATATGTATCTGGAAAAAGATAACATCAGAGAAGGGTCTCAAGATCCATCAAGTTAGGAAAAAAAGGGTCGAATCTTGTGGCCAAAATCATGTCAGAAAAATGAGTGGGGAACCATCAATATAGACATAGTCCTTCTCCTGGAGGAGCTGAAAGGTGGTGTAGCAGAAGAAGCTGGACAAGATTGGAGAAGTCATCTACAGCTATGGGGCAAAGAGATTTGGGGTGAAAAGCGAGCGCCGTAAGGTACTGAAGGAACCAGCTCATTCCAAGTCCAGAAGGCAAAGAGAGATTGAAAGGCTGGTGAAGAAAAGAAGGTGCCTGAGAAAACAGTGGAAGAATGCAGCAGAAGTGGAGAGGAAAGTACATGAGGCACTGTAAGGTGACATTAAGCGCTGCTTAATGTCACCTCAACGCTGAGAAGAGCTGAATGCTTGAGAAAGCAACACAAGAAGGAGAGAACGAGGAGTGCCTTCTACAGAGATCCCTACAAGTTTGTGAAAGCCCTCTTTGTCAAGGAGAAATCTGGGACCCTCAAAGCTACCTTCAAAGACCTACTCCGATAACCAGAGGCACATGCCAGCCAGCATTCCGGGTGACATGCCACCAATCCAACCAGCTGAACACCAGATGGAAACAAGGCCCCTACTTAGAGCAAAGATAACATCAGAGCACAGTAAAGCGGGCAAGACCATCATCAGCCCCTGGGCCCAATGGCGTTTCATATAGAATCTGTATAAGAATACGCCGGGAGTATTGAGGTACGTCTGGAACCTGATGAGAGTGGCGAAAAATGAGTTATACCAAGGCATGGTGAAGGGCGGGAGGGATCCTGATTCCCAAAGAGAAGAATTTCTCAACCATCGACCAATTCCATCAGATCAGTCTCCTGAATGTGGAAGGAAAGATATTCTTCAGTGGTGTGGCTCAGAGGCTCTCAGCTTTCCTACAGAAGAACAACTTTGTTGACAGCTCAGTGCACAAAGCAGGGATAAGTGGATTTTCAGGCTGTCTGGAACACACAAATGTTATCGGGCACCAGATACAGATGACGAGGATGGAGAAGAAAGACCTGCATGTGGTCTTCCTAGATCTCGCCAATGCCTTTGGATCTGTGCCGCATGAGATGGTGGCAGTGTTCAACTTCTTCCAAGTCCCAAGAGAGCATCACAAGGCTGGTCAAAGCCTACTTCTAGGACCTTCAGTTTTGTGTCACAGCACAGGCTAGCACAACTGCCTGACAGCACCTCGAGGTTGGCATTATGGTGGGCTGCACCATTTCCCCACTTGCATTTACCATGGCGATGGAGCTCATCATCCGGGCATCGCGATGGTGGTTGGAGGAAAGCAGTTGAAGAATGCGCTGCATCTTCCTCCAAATACGAACTTACATGGATGGCATGACAACAATAACAACAACACTTGCATGCACCAATCGCCTACTGGATAAACTCCAGAAAAACATTCAAGGGGCACGGATGGTGATCAAACTCAGCAAATCCCGCCACATCTCTATTGTCAAAGGCCAGCTTGCTAATGAAAGGTTCCACATCAACAACGAGCCAATGCCAACAGTTAAGCCTGTCAAAAGTCTTGGCCACTGGTACAGCACAAAGCTCAAAGATGGACCTTAAAGAGGTGGACTATTTCTTTAAAGCAAGGACATCACTGATTTGGAAGGATAGAGGGTCTTAACCCCTTGGGTCTATGGAGTGTGAATAAATCCATAGACCTGTGGTTTGATCTCCTGGGAGTACCCATTCTCCTTTACGTGCTCCATTTAATTTCACTCTGCAAAGCAGCATGGTGACCATGGTTAATTTTCTTGCCTGCTTTTAGGTAGCCTGGCCCGCCCTCCCAGTGACGTAACACCTTCAGGCAGCGTTGCTTCTCACTGGTCTAGCCAGCTACAATCTACACAGGGTTTCTGAGCTCCTGAAAGATCGGGACATCTACTTTGTTGAGAATCAATCAACTATGCAGCTCCAATGGCCCTCGTTAGAGGCGTGTTCTAGGCAGTGACGTTACTCAGTCCTGTTACTCAAGCAGTTCCCTTCGTGTCACATACATTAGAGGAAAGAGTGGTTTAAGCTTTAGCACAGCTTTTTCTGACATCGACCAGTAGCAAACTGAGGCATTTGAGGGAGGCCTCCAGTTTTGACCATGTCAGACAAGAATACCCATTTTTACAATACCTTACTTTGGGTTTTCATTTTAAACTTGGTGGCGCTATACATGGAATGGGTGATCATGGGGTAGGTTTACACGGCCCCTGAGGACAAGCATATAAAAAATGTGGTCCTCCTCGGCCCTACGGTTCTTAAGCCACCTGCTGGCCAGCTGGTGTAAAATGTCATAAATCAATTTACTGTATGGCCCCCCCATGGGCAGAATATCACAAAAATTGGCATGCATTTGGAAGGTGTCAGATTGATCCTACACTTCCAATTCTGTGTGTCTTTTTCACAGATATTGACAGTTTATTTTAGCTAAAGATGACAAAAGATGATAATAGATTTATTATTTTTTTTTCTAAAATGAGAACATATCAGAAGTGGATTCCTTGTGTCAAACGTAGAAGTAAAAGTAGAAAATGACATAATACACCAATTTAAAATGATATACAGCCTTTTCTTGTATGCATACCAGCCATTTTGGATTGTATGCATACCAGCCACTAGGGGGTCATCCCAACTTGTATCCATTGATTTTTGAAATCCTTAGGCCTATACCTAACACCCTGCCAAAAATCAAAAACTTGTCCAGAAGTGCACGATCTTCGC
>JAODXP020007856.1:0-85622 GCA_027497455.2 Sardinella longiceps | reverse complement strand
TAAGGCCTCATATCCCATTAGCGTCATCACCAGTAACCATATTCAACTTCCTACTACTACTACTCAATATCTGTACGTGTCTATTGTCATATCTTTGATATGCACCATACTTTTCATCACAGTATTGCAAGCTGTTTTTTTCCAATTTAGTTCACTTCTTAGGGTATAACCCCCTTCTCTTTCTCTTAACATGATATATGTTGGGAGGAAGTAGGTTGTTGCGGCTTTGTACAAAACGCCTAGCACTAACACTAGACCTACCCCTCTAATTCCAAACCTTTCCATTTTCTCTGACATAATAACATAACTGCACTCATAAGCTCTTTCATGACTTCCATTAAAGCCATTGATGTTGATGTACAGTACCTGCTCTAAAACCATAAAATCAACAATCAATTAATACATTATGCTTTTCAACAAAGCTGTCCAGTCCGGTAACAAAAATCTTTTTGAGTATTTTTGAAAACTGAGATAAAAGTGAGATCGGCCAACAATTTGTAATTTTTCATTTCCAGCTTTAGTGGAATTTCTTTGGTTGTATAGACTGAGCAAGTCTGAGGTGGATTAAGAACAGTTATATCGACATAAAAGTTATGGAAATGGTTGGAGCGATATAGAATGTCGTGCACGTATTTCGAATGTTATTCTCCCGCCTTGCTGCTTCTGTAACCTAACCTAATTTATCGCAAAAGTCGTATAAACATGGCTGAACGTCAAGCTTGGTCGAGAGTGGAAACTGAAATTTTTAGAAAAGCTCTTCAAGAGGCAGACGTTGTGTCTGCACTCGACGATAAGAGGCAGGGAAATGCTGTAATTTTTCAGCGTTTGGCAACAGAGTTATCCAGCAGAGGGGTAGACTAGCCATGGCCTGCCCTCGGAAACAAATGGAAGACATTAAAGGCTAGGGCCCGAATCACACACAAACTGCGCGTTCGCGGTGCGGGAGCGGGGCGGTCCGTAAGCGGTCCGTGAGCGGTGCCTGTGGGCTTGGGCATTCACACAAGAAATTGTGTTATGCGCGAAGCGGCTGCCCGAGCTCTGCATTCAAAATCTATGGACACCGCGCAAGTCCCGCTTACCGCGCTGAAAACGCTTGGAAAAATAGAACTTGTTTCTATTTCATAAAAGCAGCGCGGGAGCTGCGCGGTTCACCGCTCAGAAACCGGACAGGAGCCGCGCAGAACACGCGTGCAGTCTGACACCCGCGATCCACCAGCAAGCTAAGCGAATTTCGCACCGCGGTACCTCTATTCATTTCAATGAGAAGCGACCGTCGCGTCTGCAAAGCATTCTGGTTAAGCGATGCGGCTAGGTGGACGCGGAAAAAGTTCAGCAATGCCCAACTATATGCAAATGAGAGCGATTTTCGCATGCGAGTATCCAATGACAGATACGCGATTGGGAGGGCTATCTTAATTCAACCACTCAACAGTAACTGTGTTTTGAAACACACCCACGACAAACAGATTTGCGAACATGAGCGGTGCGGTGTAATGCGAAGTGAAGGAGTTCGCTTCTCTTGCTGGTGGATCACAGCCGTGAATGACCTAACCTGTTAACATGTATTCTAAATGAAATCGCCCCAAAACCGCGCCCGCACCGCTTACGCGCCGCTCACGCACAGGTTTGTGTGTGAATCGGCCGTAGGTACCTAGGTGAAAAAAGAGATAGCAGGAGGAGTGGAGAAATTTGAGCACTGGGAAGAGATGGACCGGCTCCTGGGAAGCAGGCCTGTGGTAACTGCGATAAGTACCACCATCGACAGCAGCGCTGGTGAGTTTATTGCTAATCGTCTGTTGTGTTGTGTTTGATTGAATGATTTGATTTGTAGAGATAGAAGTAAAGTCCTTCATTAAAGTTCATTAGATGTATTGTTCTGCTGTGATAGATAGAAAGAAAGAGTAGGCCTACCTAAGCTATTAACATGCACCCTTAAATATTAAATGTCACTTTTTACATTTAATTGACATTCAGCATGGTAAGAGCTCTCAGGAAATGAATAAGTCCGAAGTTGATAGATGGGGCGGGCACTGTTGGCTGTCTTTATTAATGTCGGCATGCTATGAAAGCGTGGCAGGACAAGCTACGTCATCGCTTGGCACTTTATAAAGCAGCCTAAGTGCTTCACTGTATCATTAACTCCAATGGTGGGCCAAGTGTCAATACAGGCCTAGCCTAACGCACTTACCTGGGGGACGTGATGCTTTGTGGCATTCCAATAAGCGATCTGCTGGGCCTCTTCAGACGTAGGCATTGAGATGTACTGGTGGAGCAGCTTGAAACGGATGATATGGCAGACAGAGTATACACATCTGTGAACGGTAGTGATGCTCACACTGAACTTCCCGGGCCACAACACGATATTCGCAGCAACTCGCCAACTTGTATAGAGCAATGGCCACTCGCTTGCAGGTGGGCACAGCTGGCCTTCGGCTTGGGCTCCAAGGCACAGCACAAATGCTTAAAGGTCTCCCTTGACATCCTAAAATAGTCCAGCCATTGGCATCTGTAAAATGCCCCAAGACGTCCACTTCCCACCAGACACTTGACCTGAGTCGCTGCCACATCTGGGGCGTAATTGAAGGCTGACTATTCGGTTCTCCATTTTAAACAAACGAAGAGGCTTAATAGATTCTTTTCAAAGGACGTCAAATAACTTTCCTCCACATCTGGCAGCGCGAGTCAAGATAAATTCCCGCTAGACCCACTTTTTTATGTAAAGCACAAAGACATGTAAAACATATTTATTAATAATTATAATAATAATGCAAATAGCCTTCAATACAAACAAAACTACATTGCTTTGCCTTTTATTCAAGACATTTCCCGGGTATAGAGGAACTCCCGCGGCTTGGGAGTGATGCAGGTTCCCGAACTCTAACCTTCTCAGAACGTCTTAATTCGCAACATTGTTAATGGAAAACAATCAAGCGCACGGGTTCCCAAACTACGGCCCACGTCAATTCAAGTGGCCCTCCAAAATATTTCCTAATTATTTTCCACCGTTCATTCTCTATGGTAATACATGTATTTCCGGTTTTGGCCACCGGACGATTTTGGCGCTGTTGCGCAGCCTTTTTTTTAAGCCGGTTTGGTCTGATGATAAAATCTTATGACAACTGTACGATTCCTTGCGTGTTTATGTGTTATTTTAAATTTCTCTTTTAGCCTACCTGTTGGAATGCAAAATAAGTTCTGTAATTAACAGAACTTAAGGGACAAATAATTCACTTCAAAAACCAAGTTATGGCATTAAAATATTCTATTCTGGTAATTTAAAAATGTTGGAATAAAATCAGATTTTTAAATAATGCTTAGGCTTTCATATATTGCTCATATATTATTCCTAATATTAATATTTTGTGGTTTTAGCCATTTCCATTTAGACTATTTTATATTTATATTTTCACAAAAGTAAATCAACATAGGCCTAAATGACAGTAGTTTACATTGAATAGGCTAAAATAGACCTGTTGTATAAAGTAGCCTAGGCGCATCTACTGTAATTTACAAGGTAGATCCCTGGCCTCCGGCCCTCTGAAAGAGCCATGCAGAGCGATTCGGCCCTCTTCAGAAAAAGTTTGGGGACCACTGACCTATCAAAGTAATGCGCTTCAACTCGAGGTATTGTGACATCGTTGTAGAATTCTGAGAATCATTCTATTTAAGCTGGCAACAGACCTACCGATTATTAACCCCGATTTTGATACGATGGAACGTCAGGGCCAGTCATGGGTAGTCACGGGTAATCATGAGTAGTCACAAGTTTCAGTCGTGACTAAAATCGTTATGTGTGTGTTTGGGTGACAGATTTGTAACAATGCAATTCTTCCACTGTCAATGGATTCTTCCCATTGTTGATGTAACAGATTTATATGGTTCCACTTGCTATACAGTGGTTCTATGTTCGAAGCACGAGACTTTCCCCGTAGATTTTAGAGGTAACATCCCTTATACTCTTCCCAGTCAGAGAAATACATTTTTGGAATAGGTTAAAAAGGATGTACACGCCTGTCAATCTATATAATACACTGTTTCTAAAGTGTTATTTAAGTTAGATCTTATCAGAATTATTAATCTACTATTACCTGAGTATACACAGATAGATTGTTGAATTGTTTTTAATGTAGTTTTAACTTTTAATCTACCGACATCGTTATACGATGTTTAGCATAACACCGGTAGTTGGTTAAGGGAAGAATATAAGCTATTTGGCTAACTGGTTATTTGGCTTCCTTTTATAGCATTATAAGCGCAACCTGGAGCCGCAACGGTCCTAACTGTATTCATTGTTGTTGTCAGGTACATCTTTGATTGTATTTATTGTTGTTTTGATATACACGCCCAGTCAGAGAAATACATTTTTGGGCATTATAAGCGCAACCTGGAGCCGCAACGGTCCTAACTGTATTCATTGTTGTTGTCAGGTACATCTTTGATTGTATTTATTGTTGTTTTGATATACACGCCCAGTCAGAGAAATACATTTTTGGGCATTATAAGCGCAACCTGGAGCTGCGACGGTCCTAACTGTATTCATTGTTGTTGTCAGGACGACGAATAAACGGTTGCAGCCTACTCTGAGAATCTTCATTTCATCCACAACACACAACGCAGATAGCCAGAACTGGCAAGATATTAACCTGTTACATTGACGCAATTACGACTGAGTCGGACTGAATCAAATATGTTTAATATGATCTTAACCGGTCTGTTCTGAGGTCGCTATGATACCAATTATGACATAAAAATGCAGACAACTCGATCGTTAGGTTTGTGCTCATGAACGACTCTCAATCGTCCCAGATTGAGTCTGTAGGTTTGGCTCACTAATCGTAAAAGACTTGCATTCTAATCGTAAAAGACCGAGAAAGTCGGTAGGTCTGTTCCCAGCATTATGGAAAACCGTTTGACACTTTTTATGTCACCACAAGATAAATCGACTTATGTCGCTACAAAATCTAATGGAAAAGGGGCTTAAGTTGTAGTCAGCAGCCTTGTGCAACAGAGCTACAGTATTCTTTAATTACACCAAACTTTTACTTCAACCTATAGAAAGTGTTAAACCTTTTAGGGTTACCACAATTTTACTGGAGAGCAAGTCAGACAACAGTTAGAAAAATAAGGAACATTTATTTACAATGATGCAACGCATCAAAAGGAACCTGACTAGGTTACATTTCCAGTACATTTCCAGGTTGATGGAAGATGGTCCTCCAAGTTGACATGAACAACACAATATCAGAACATGATTAGTGGTACACTAGAGAGGACACAGGGAACAAGTACCAAAACAACATAGAACATCATATTCCATACTATTCTCAGGGGTTAAAGTGGGGGGGGGGAACGCAAGTACCGCACCTCAGATAAATGAATATCATCCTATTCTTCTTCTATACATTTTTCTTTGTTTGTGCAGACACAAAATATGAGAGTATATGCTGACATAAATATCATCGCAAAATATGACTTCTATGAACTTATAGCATTATTTTGGATTTCGGAGTGACGTATCACTTCCCAGCAGTCAGTTGGGGTTTGACTACAAACTTCCAATAAAATTTGCTAGAAGCTGCTACAAGTCATATTTTGTGGTGATATTTATGTCAGCATATCAGTGAACACTACAGACCACTCTGTGAGTGTCAAATCTTTGTAGACAGACGTTTAATGCGTTTGAGGAAGGATTGTTCCACTGATCATAGGCTGCTGTTTAGAGGCTAGTACAGCAACAAGCGAAAATTCTCGGAACACAAGCGTTTGTCAAAATTTCAATCCTAACCATCGTATTTCATCGTAGGATATCCGAAAACAAAGCATAACATCACTTTGGGCGAACTTCTGCTTTAAGAATCCATTACAAATAAAGGTGTGACATTGCATGTGGAAAAGAGGCTCCAACTTATCTGTTCTTCTGCCTCCCAAGACACCTAACATTGCAAAACATTGGACAAAACACACTTTGAGTGCAATAGACATTGAACAGTTGCACAAGCCCATAAAATGAATTAAAGGTGATATACTCAAAATAACACAGTGAGGTGTTAGTGGGTTAGTCTATAGAAATAATAATAATAATAATAACTTACAGTATGTACAGTAGTCTATGTATATACATATAGTGTGTGTGAAAGTGTGAATGTAATAACTTTTAGAGTCTGTTGCACACTGAGTTTTAAATTGGGTTAAGTGGTTTAAAGTGGGTAATCTAGGCATCAAAACATTTTTGCCCATCATAATTGTACAAATCAATTCATTGTTACAATCATGATAGCTCAAATCTTTGTTTCTGAGACAGTTCTCTCATAAAGGTGGAATTAGCAAAAATGTCAAGCTAAAAACAACCTAAAATATACAATGCAGAGCATTTTGAGTTAAAATGAAACATTAACACTTTACAGGCCGCACTGAAGGCACAACAGCAATGGAGGACTTGTTACACATTATCGCTCTAAACCAGCGAGTCAGAACCTGTTTGATCTCTTTTGTTCGGAAGCAATAAATGAAGGGATCAAAAAGAGGAGGCAGCAGACTGTAGAAAAGTATAAGCATGATGTGTGTGTCTTGTTTCATGGAGACACCGGCCATGTTGAAAATATACACAGTGCAGCGTGGCAAATAATAAAGACTGATAATACACATTTGTGTACTGCACGTGGAGAAAGTTTTCCACCGACCTTGTGGACTGGCTATTTTTGATACACTGAAAATAATGTTAGCATAAGAAAAGATGATGAAAGTTAAGGGTATCAGAAGCACCAACATTGCCAATGTGAAGGCAATCATTGTCTCCACACGGCGGTCTGCACAGGCTTGTGTCACGATGGAATAAAAATCACAGTAACACTGGAAGATTTGGTTGGGGCCACAGTATGGAAGCAGATAGGCATAAACTAATGGGATAAGTGACGGTGCCAAGGATAGAACCCAGGCAAAGCCAGTCAGAATTGTCATGGTTTGATTTGTCATCAGCATAGGATATCTGAGTGGGAAACATATGGCAAGGTAACGATCCAAAGCCATAATCCCCATAATGTAAGAGTTCAGAGTTCCAAAGCTGTGAATTAGTCCCATTTGCAAGAAGCACACATTGAATGCAACAAATTTGTCATCAAACCAGTACCGTGCAATTATCTTGGGCAGAGCAGTTGTGCTAAATCCTATATCAGATAGAGCCAAACTAAACATAGTAATGTACATAGGTTTCTGAAGACTCGGCTCAAACACAAATGCTGCAACTAGAATAGCATTTCCCACAACAATGATAACATATACAATACAAAATATTAGTGAGACCAGACCATAATATTCAGGGTTGAGAGTTGGAAAACCAACAAGGATAAATTCTTTGATTGTCGTTCGGTTGTCTTCCATTCTGCAAATTAAGATATGTAGAAAAGAACATTCATTTGTGGACTAAACCATATACAATTTTGTCTAAAGTTGGCACGTTGTTATAAAGGATCAATAGTTTACATTCATATCTGCAAATACATTTGGAATACATGTGGTTCTAGACAATCTTTCCTCTGTGGTTCAAAAACTAGTTCAAAAGGTATTGGTGTCACAGTCCAACCATACATACAGTACCTTAGAATCTGTCAGTGTGATAATCTACCAGAGAATGATTGAATGATTACAACTGGTCTCATTTATTTATAATGAAGGAGGATCCGTTATCTACCATAAGGGAGTTTTGCCTTGCCTGTTACTCTTGGGTGCGCCTTACAAGGGGTGGACCGACATGCAATTTTTGGGGACGATACGAATACCAATCTGATAATGGGCCGGTATTTGGTATTTTGGTATGACTTGACTGTTACGGCCGATTCACACACAAACCTGTGCGTGAGCGGCGCGTAAGCGGTGCGGGCGCGGTTTTGGGGCAATTTAATTTAGAATACATGTTAACAAGTTAGGTCATTCAGACTGCACGCGTGTTCTGCGCGGCTCCTGTCCGGTTCTATTTTTCCAAGCGTTTTCAGCGCGGTAAGCGGGACTTGCGCGGTGTCCACAGATTTTGAATGCAGAGCTCGGGCAGCCGCTTCGCGCAGAACACTGCAGAGACAATTTCTTGTGTGAATGCCCAAGTCCACAGGCACCGCTTACGGACCGTCCCGCTCCCGCACCGCGCAGTTTGTGTGTGATTCGGGCCTTAGAAATCTGATTGTTCCCACATTTGTTAGGAATTTTTATTTTTCACAGAATTTTTGGAAATAAGGCCCTATGTTCCCACATTTCTTAGGAAATCTGAGAAATTGGGCCCTATATGTTCCGATAATATGCTCCGATAAGGGCATGTTCACACCAGTAATATTTATCCAGTCAGCCCGTTCAAATTAGAATAGAGGATTCTGAAACTGAAAACGATTCCAAAAATGATTGCTGAGGTGGATGAATATAAAATCGTTGTGGAATGTGGATGCAAAACGTTCTGAAAACGAGAGTGAATGAAGATCGTTTTCGTTGTGAATATGAATCTAGGCGGCACAGCATAAAAGAACTTTACCCTTACCCTAAACCTAACCCCACTACCTGGAAGGCACCATTGAGGGCAAATAATACCAAAGAGCGAATCTTGCTTGAACTTACATAAGGGGTCTACCAGGCAGGGGTAGAAATGGGGGACTACAGTACCTGACTTTGAAGAAAGAAAGGAAAAAAAGCCTCTTAGAAATGTGAGAATATAGGGCTGAGGGAACATAGACACGCTCCCCTTTATGAAACATTCGGGGCTGTAGCCCAGAAGTCAGAGTCACATTTTGTCAGGGGCTTGGGGGGTGTCACCCCCGTGAAAATTTTGAAAATCAGACTGACAAACAAACATTTTAACATGGATTGAAAATGTAATGAAAACTCAATAGTCAATCGAGTCGCCGAATATTTTGATTCAAATTAGTGGTAGCGAGGCTCCAACATATCAACATTTTTTAGCCATAACACCCCTATGTTAAATTCTTGCTTGAAAATGCATTTAAAGCCATGCAATCATGTAAGAAAACACTCTTTTGAGTGACAGTACAAACACGGGTCTCTGCTATACACGCTTTCCCCATCAGTTTCTCATGTCCCTTGCACAACACAGTGTGAAAGTTCATACTGGACATAGCTGATTTGTGCCTTTACAAATGCTCATATGATCAAACCGTTTCCATACAATAGGCTATATAGCAAATCAGGTGACGGGCAACAGAAGTAGCTAACTTTGTATGGAGACGGGCGATTTCGGCGACAAAAGTGGCAGGTGACTCGGGTGACGAAACTTGGGCGAGTTGGGCGATAACATCAAGTTAAACTTCGGTTAACTTTATGTAATGAGCTATGATGCGGTTGGGCGACTACCAATCAGAATGTCGATTTACTGGCGAGATGCCTGTTGAGAAGCAGGATCGAACGTTTGAATGTTAACGTCATGGGCAAATTTGCTGTTTTGATTGCTGTGCTCAAGCGATGTTTCTTGGGAGTCTTCAGCGACTCTGAACATCTGAATGTACAGTAAGAGATTAGGCAACACAACTTTCTTTCCCATCCTGTAGGTCAGGTCTGAGGTTTCACCAGCACTCATAAATCATAAAATGCTTTTCAACAGCAGCAGATTTTTCTCCTTATTTCAAGAGTCTTGTTTATTCATTCTTTTTCTATGGGCAAGTGGTATAGAACTTTATTAATAGCCTAGATGCAGGACAAAATCAACATCAAAATTCAAAATAGCCTATTAAGCTGCACCTAGAGCCAAAATGAATACCGTCCTGCACGTATACGACCAGGTTGATTTCACTGCAGGTCAGCTGAATCTGCAAACTATCACTGCTTGGACAGATGCTTCCTCTTCTGAACGCAAGTAAGTGTGCAGTTAAATTTCATTATCACTTGTCGGTGTGTATACCATTGCCTAATTTGATAGCAGGTGTGTCTGTGTTCAGAGCCTAGATCTCAAACTCATGAACCTGGGCCTTGGAAGGTAGATTGATGCTTAGTTTACACATACCCAGGTCTCCAAGAAACCGGCTATATACTCCTCCCCCGAGTAAGAAAACAATCGCATTTACACAAACATCAAAAACTAGCTAAGAAAAGCGGTGACAATTAACCACCATGTCACAGTTTTATCAAAGATCTTTCAAGGGAGTAACATAGTGGCAGATGGCCGCAGACGTGAAGTGTGAAGAAACGTGATGTGTCACATTACGTCAAAGCATTAACTTTTGCTCTGAAGAAATTGTAATTAAATGAATGTTTGTCTGCCATAATATTGTCTGTAAACGTTGATGAAACCAACGAATAGAAATGCAATCACGCCTCTGCAAAACAATTTTGTATGACCATGAACCAAGTGTGCCTTTAACCAAAGACAGTTTGTTTGGCAGTTACCATGAAAACATAGCTATATGCTAACTATGTCCACTCTGCTCTGTCCACTTTAAATGAACTCAGTAATGTTATCCGCAGGCTGTCAATAAATTAAATCTCAAATACAAGTATAAAGGTATAACATTACGTTAGCTAGCTCGCTAACAACTTGAAAACTTAGGCTATTGACTGATTGAAATCTTTGGGTAAGTGTAACTGAGAAGTGCAAACGGAAAGATAAATGTGCGTCTTTATGGTCATCCAAGTTTGTGTAAACACCTCACACCTCAGTGACGTAGCCTAGTTTAGGCTAAAGGCCAGGTGAGTTAAATGTATACTTCATGTGTTTTAATTATGTAGACTGGGATGTTCAGTGCAAAGTGTCCAGTGCCAATCAAGGCTAACATTAGTTGTGACCTGAAAGTAAAAACATGCTCCATTGGATTGGCAATTGTGTAGATATTTATTGAAAGCTGTTGTTTAACACATTGTATCATTAGATTGAACATATTGCGTGTCTGGAAAGGATCCACATCCCTTTTGATGTTTTTTCCTTTGTTGCATTGTGAATAGATTCTGAATGAATTTTAGAGGACAAATGGCCAGAGAGGTAGCTAACGTTAATTTCTCCTCTACACAGAAAATGTCATATCATTTACCCTAGTAGAGGAAGCTAACGCTAATTCCTCCTCTACACAGAAAATGCAAAAAAAAATCCTATTATTTAGGAATCAGACTGCTACTTTCTAGTGTATGAAAATGCATTGTAAGAAAATATCTTAAAGAAATATAAAATATCACAGAAAGCTCAAGGCAGAAAATGAAATGATAAGTCAGTAGATAAACAGATAAACCCACCCCAACAATCTACTGAAGGAAGCTTATTGCAATGAACACAAAATGATGACATTTTGTATTAATTTGTTTGATCGATATAAGAACAATAGGTTGATTTATGTCCATTTCAATGTCTGTTGATGAACACAAATTTTACATTTGTTTGATCAGTATAAGAACAATAGATTGATTTATGTCCATTTGAATTTGTCTGTTGTTCTTAACATCAATTTAACCTGAACACCAGGGTCACTACTTTGGGGGGGGGGAGTTAGTGTGTGTTGTCTTGACTTGAGCTTTGCAAAGTCATCAATGACCTCATCCTCATTAATGGCTCAAACCATCAACCATCTCACTATTGACAACACTGCCGACTCACTGAGCCTGTATGCAGTCAGCGAACAGCACTAAAGGAGCATTCACAGCTGCAACTGCTGACAGGTATGGACCTGCAAGATGGACCTCAGTGACGGGAACATCATAGAGTCCAGGAGCTTAAAGACGCTTAGGATGTCTGAGATGGATTCTGACTCCGTCCTGCTCAGGAAGCTCTTTGCCACCAATACCTCTTGTGCGACCAGCTGAATGTTGTAGTGCAAAGCCAGTTTCCCAAGTGACTGCATGCAGAGGAAGGATTTTGAGGCTGGGTGGCATGCCTGGATCCCATTCATTATTTCTCCAGCAACTGTGGAAAACCGGAGACCTAGTACATTGATCATCCCATCAATGCACGGGAAGAAGAGCCTCTGCCACAGACACTCTTGAGTCATTGGCCAGGTCAGAGCTTGACTCATTGGATGCCTCTACAACAAAGTCCTCCATTTTCCTCTGTTTTCTCCTTGGAGCAGGGGAGGGCTCAGGAATATTGTGGTCAGAGTAAAGTTGTTTTTCGGCTGCATAAATTTCCTCAGCCACCTGTTCTGTTCAGTAGTAGATAGATTGTCGTAATTTTGGACATCTTCGACAGAAGCCCCACTGCTACGGGTGTGTTCAGCATTTGCATAGTCTTGATGACTGCAGGGAAATTCCTCAGAAGGGCATTAATGGAATTCAGCTGGTAAGACCGTCTTGTTGAGGATATTTGGACCAGTTCCATTTGTTCAATCTTCAGCTCCCTCTGCACAGCCACCAACTGATCATGACTTATGAGCGAGGTGCTGAAACAAGAGTAGAGGCCCTCCAGCATGTCAAAAACCCGCTTGCTTCAGGAATGGCCTTGCAAATGTGACACAGCACCAGGTTAAGGTCTTGTGCATAGCAGTGCATGTAGATGGCCTTGGGGTGTTTCTCAAGGTAACGAGATTACACCCCTCGGACTGACCCACTCATCACAGCTGCACCATCATAGGACTGGGCCACAACTTTGAAGCCTGGGATGCCATGTGATTCCAGGACATCCTCAATGACATTGGTTATGCTTTCTGCATTGTAGCCATCTAGCCTCCTCAAACAAAGGAATCTCTCACTTATCTTGTCCTGAGACACATACCGGATGCAAACAGAAAGCTGCTCAGCATTTCCATCTTTGGCTTCGTCAGCCATGATTTAAAACAATTGAGAGCTTCCCTCACCTCTTCTCTTATCCTTCATTAAATCTGTGAGGAGGGGAACTTTATGATGGTGAGCGGTAGGTGGCATTTGCTGGGGCACTGTATTGTTGGAGGAAGGGATCAAATTTGGATAAGAACTTTATGCATTAAAGGAACTTACCTTGGTTGGCGCTGTCCTCACCCTCAGAGTGGTTCTGAATGAAATGCCTTGCTTTGCTAAGAGAGTGGTTACAGCAACAATGCAGCAGAGATATTCTCTCCTCTCTGTGATCTCTGCTGCACTAGCAGCAACTATTAGCTTAGCTGCATCCAGTGTTGGGGGTAGCGCGTCACAAAGTAGTTACCTCTGCCAAGGAGGTTATGTTTTCGCCGGCATGTGTGTGTGTCCGTCTGTCTGTGTGTGTGTCTGTGTACAACATAACTCAAAAAGTACTGCATGGATTCGGATGGAATTTTCGGACGTGTGCACTGGGACAAGGAAGAACTGATTAGATTTTGGTGTCGATCGGTGACCCAGAACACCATCTGTGACCACATTGTCTTGGTGGAGGTCTGCGCTCTCTGAGCCCTTTTCTAGTTTCCTTACTGTTATCAGGAACTTAATAACGTAACACTTTACAGTTCTAATATCAGTAACGTCATTACAGTTACTAGACTGTAGTAATGTTCGTTACTGCGTTACCCACGATTTTGTTCAGTGAAATGTAGATTAACACGTTTATTTATCTTAATCAGTGAGCTACTACCATACCGATAGGTCTAAATGAGTTGCTGTTATGACCGCGCTGCTTTGATTAGTGGCGCATACCTACCTGGGAGCGTGTCTATGTTCCCACAGCTCTATGTTCCCACAACTCTATGTTCCCACAGCCCTATATTCCCACAGCCCTATATTCTCACAATTTGAAGAGTTTTTTTTCTGTCTTTCTTCAAAGTCAGGTACTATAGTCCCACATTTCTACCCCTGCCTGGTAGACCCCCTATGTAAATTCAAGCAAGATTCAATCTTTGGTATTATTTGCCCTCAATGGTGCCTTTCAGGTAGTGGGGTTTAGTTTTGCATCCACATTCCACAACGATTTATATTCATCAACCTCAGCAATCATTTTTTAAATCAGTTTCAGAATCCTCCATTCTAATGTGAACAGAAGGACTAACTGGATAAATATTACAGGTGTTGGTGCAAACATGCCCTTATCGGAACATATTGCTGTGGGAAAATAGGGTCTAATTTTTAAAAATAATATTTGTAATGTGAGAGCATGGGGCTGTGGGAACATAGGGTCCAATTTCCCAAATTTCCTAAGAAATGTGGGAACATAGGGTTGTGGGAATATAGGGCTGTGGGAACATAGGGCCTAATTTCCAAAAATTCTGTCAAAAATAAAAATTCCTAACAAATGTGGGAACATAGGGCTGTGGGAACATAGAGCTGTGGGAACAAAGAGCTGTGGGAACATAGAGCTGACCCCACCTGCCTAACTGGTAGAGAGAGATGGAAGAGAGAGGTCATGGAGTACACCAGCGCATTTGTCAACTGGAAATATTCCAGTTTTCCAATATTCCAGTTATTCCAATTTTTTGGTGATGATCAGCTTTCCACTGTAACACATTGAGCAACTTTTTGAAGCACTTGACTTGACAGCACAGTCGTACAAAGCGAAAAGATCCTCATAGCTTCCGCCATGGTGATGTTGAGACTGCCCCAGCACCAAAACAGCCGAAAGTTACAGGAGGAGGGGGAGAATTAGCCTATTGCAGGTAACACCGCAGGCAGAAATAATAAAAGCCCCCACATACAACTTTTAGGTAAAATTTCGACATTTTCTATTCATTACACCTTTATGTAAATTGCCTAGAACTCACTAGTATTGATAAATGACATGTAAATGACAGTAAAATGAGCCCCTTCACGAGATTGTCCGACCCTCCTAGAGGCAGATACCGCCTATGCAAGATCTGGAAGCGCGTCCCGCTATCGTAAGTTTTGGTTAGCAAGCAAGCTAGGTCAAGTGGCTTAGCCGGAGCTTACTGTTTGAATTACAACACGATTTGTGACTTCTCAGCGCATTCAACTGTCGATACATTTTGTTAGCGGCGTTCTCCATCGACTACGCAATTCTAAATGGAGGATTATTGGCAGAAACGCTTAATAACTGCTTTGTTTGGTTCTTAGCTTACTGGATGACGCCACCGGATCCTGCATAGGTTCTCTTTAAGCTAGTTGCAGTCTATGTTGTGGAGGACATGGTTCCACTGTCAACAATAGAATCCCCTCCTTTCAGGAAAATATCAGAGAGGGTCAGAGCAGAGTATTCCATGATCTTTGAAAATATTAAGCAAAATACCAAAAGCGCGAGTGCCCATGTCGGACAGAAAAATATTTTTGAGTTACTGGAGCAGATTTTATACTGTAATGGAATGGGATCTCAGTAAGACATTTGAGGCTACTGAATTTGTTTCTACAACGGCAGATATGTGGAGTGCTAATAACAAAAGTTATCTCAATGACTGCTCACTGGATTGATGAGAACTGTCAATGCGAGAAGGCTGTCAGCATTGTCTGTGAAAGGGTCAGACGTGAAAATGAAATAGACTATCTTGTTTGTGCGCGTAGGCCTATTTCTGCATAGGGAACTTCCCCAATACTGGCTACATCCCTTGGTTGCTTTGTATCCCATCCAGGCCATCATGGATGCCTTGTATGAATTAATTATGAATTTATTATGAATTATTAGTTTGAGTTAGTAGTGTGTTGGGCATAGTGAACACACTAACCAAGAAAAAAAAAACAAAGAAAGCTATCCAATCTATCTTATCTGGATAATGCCACTGGAATAAGAGGGGCTCTGGTCATTCTGAAAATATGTGATTCTTCCAGATTCAGGCGCTGAATCCTCTCCTGAAATTAACAGATAAACATGTAATTAGTTAAATGCTGTAATGTGTACATGAACAGAGTAATGTAAACATTTGTAATGTTCCCTAAATGATTCCTAAGCATGATACCTACTTGCTCTAGCACAAGCCTTTGAGCTTCCAACATCTGCATCCGCTCGACATCAACATCAAGAAATAAGGGCATTTCGACCCCTTCCCCGTCCCCTAGTGTATAAGAAGCGAAACAATAGCCTATTTTATGACACTCGTAAGTCATTTTTCAATGGAATAGTTTTCAATAGCTTCAGTGGGTCTGGGGGTTAGTTTGCAACACTTGCAGCTGACAGTGACCTCCCCCAATGCTGTTGAGCTATCAGCTGGCTCTGCAGAGCCACAGTGCAAATCACCCCCAAGGCTGTCCCTACCTGTGGTGTCTTCCACTTCTATGTAGGGGGGGGAGGGGGGGTAGACAGATAACACATCCACATCGCCCCGTTCCTCTTCCTCCCTGTAGCTTTCTAGGGTAGGGAACCGGATGTCAAGCCCTGGTGACTTTCCAACCTGTCCGTCGTCCGCGTCAGAGCCTGGAGAGGAAAGGATCTGGAGTGCTTCCACACGACAGCTCCCGGATGTCAAGCCCTGGTGACTTTCCAACCTGTCCGTCGTCCGCGTCAGAGCCTGGAGAGGAGAAAGGATCTGGAGTGATTCCACACTACAGCTCTCCACCACTGCAGCTGGGGCAGGGTGCTTGGCAGGGCAGGGTGACCCCTTGATGGGACCTCGGTGCCGGTCACAGGAACGTTTGGGTGTGTGCTTGCGCCCCTGCCTACAGGAGGGGGTGGCTGATCGGGGGAGCGTTTCCTCTCTCTCCTGGCCACAGACGTCGCACGACATGGGTTGTCAAAATCTTCCAAGACATGGACAGCTCCAAGGCAAGTGGGGTCCTCCCTGTGTCCATCTCTGGAATTCATGGAGGCTCCGCAGACCCTAAAGTAGTAGTTGCAATCAAGGTTGTTCATCAATCGTGGTGGCCTGCACCAGCGCTTAAATGCACAAATCAGCGTAGATGAGTAATTCTTGCAACGTTCTTTAAATGATATATGTATGGCATTGATGAGGGGAAATATTTTTGGAACCCATCTGAGCACCGTGATTGCATCGCAATTTTTAAAAAATGTCCGCTGTTTTTACATCGTGAAGTGTCTGATGGTGGGTAGTGGTACAGACTATTTTAAGGTTAGCTGCTGTCATTCATGCACAACATTCTTTGACACATCTCACATGCTTTTTCTTTTTCTTTATTCTCTTTCTAACTTGGACACTTTTTTGCCCTCTCCCATCAAGCTTCAGAAATACGCATGTTCATAGGTGACAGGCTACATGGCCGCACTGATAAACTGGGGCTGTGAGCAATAAAGTAGTAGGGGGGGGGGGGGCATTCACTTCTGGTTTGAAACGATTGGACAGCAGTCTAATCAGCTTCGCTTATTGGCCGGTAGACCCGATGTAAACACGCCCCAGAAGACTGTTCCCAGACCATGGATACGGATGAACATTCGTATTATGGGCGGGCTATGTCAGGCTAGTAAAGTAGAGGGGTGTTTCTAATGTTATGTTAAGCTGCATATTGGGGGAGTGCACATACTGTATGCATTGCATAGAGGGCATACCCCCTTTTTGCACCACTGGTCTTTCGGTACCTCGCTAATACAGCTACACTGTAATAAGACACCCTCTCTCACAATTTGGAATTAATGGGACCAGACCTTGTCTAAGCAATGGAGATATATTAGTGTACAGTGATGGAAATAAGTAGGCCTATTTGAGCACCTATATTTTTAAAATGTAGGCCTATCTTAATCTCTTAAAGGTGCCCTGTCACACACAACTGGTTTTATCTGTTGCTTTTTGCCATAGAATAGGTTGAGTTTGAGTTATACAGTGCATGTGAAAATGTAATTCTGTCTTTGCTATTGGCAATACCATAGTATGTAGGACTGACATCAATGTGTTTTGAGCCTAAAATGTGCTGGCTAAATGGAAAATTGTGATGAACAGTATTATACTACTGAATACTGAAAAAAAGTTCATTGATTGTTCAGTTGTTAGCATTCAGTTTGCCACACTGAATGGAAAGCTTTGTACTAATGTAAGTATGTTTGTGTTTCAGGTGGCGTTTACAACGAAGTTAGCCGTCGATGTACATTGCTGTTAGCCTGACACGCCAGACTATATCATAAGAATGTATAGTCTGAAGACCACTGATAGACTGTGCCTCAATAGAGGGGCGGGTGATTGCATTGTCTTTCAAACTACTTCTCCACGTAATAGGCTAGCGTTCCGGCCAGTGATACCAGCTGGTATATCAAACTTTACCCGTAGCCCGTCGGTAACACGTTTCGTTTCAGAACGAAAGACTTCAGTGCACTTTCTTGTTAGCACAAAGTGCAATTCGTCCAAAACTAAAGCCAAAGACGATTCTCTATATACGGCTCTGGTTTGAGCAGGACTGTCGTCATCATACAAAGCCTGCCTTACGATTTCCTGTGTCGCGCTGTGATTGGTTATCCGCCACCAGAGGCAGGATACAAAGGGTTTCTATCAGGGGTCTCTAGACGTATCTGCTGTGCAAATTCACATTTGCTACCGCTTGGGGTACGTCTAGAGTTCTAGGCTACATTGCTGTACTGTTTGTGGCTGAAATGTAATATCCGTGTGGGAAATAAAGGGACGTGTTCGAAGCTAAGTGTTGTATTCCCCCCTTCAGGCTCCGTCGACACTCCCTACCCCTCATCCTCCGGGATGCGGGACAGGAAGTCTGTCATGCTGTTGGAAGCCCCAGGGCGATACTGGACCTTGAAGTTGTAGGGCTGGAGAGATAAGTACCACCGGGTGATATGGGAATTGATGTCACGCATCCTCTCCAGCCACTGCAGTGGTGGTCGGTCTCTAGCAGGAACGGCCTCCCTAGGAGATAGTAGCGTAGGGAGTCGAGGACCCATTTGATGGCTAGGGCCTCCAGCTCCACAGCCGCATACCGCCTCTCCCTGTCGAACAGCTTACGGCCGATGAACGCCACAGGCCTCCGGTTCCCGTCCACCTCTTGTAGAAGAACTGCGCCCAGGCCCACCCCAGACGCATCCATCTGGACCACGAAGGGCTTGTTGAAGTCTGGGCTGAGCAAGATTGAATTACTGCAGACCGCCCTCTTGAGACCGCCTCACACTCGTCCGTCCAGGCCACTCCGTTCGGTGCTGCCGCCTTGGTGAGTTCTGAAAGAGGAGAGGACCTTTTCGAGAAGATAGGGATAAATTTGCGGTACCATCCCACAAACCCCAAAAAGGACCTCACTTTCTTCGGTGGTCGGTGATGTACAGCTGCGGATGGATGTATGACGCCGCCCCCAATCCACACTTGTGGACGTATGATGCCGCCCATATCCCAGGTAATTTACTTCTTTCTTCCCCAGGGCACATTTCTTGGGGTTGATGGTTAGACCTGCTTCTCGGATACGACCCAGGACACGTCTCAGATGGTCACAGAGATCTTGCCAGGTGTTGCTATATATCACAACATCGTCCAGGTAAGCCACAGAAAACTCATGGAAACCCGCTAGGACCCTGTCCATGAGTCTCTGAAAACTGGCCGGGGCCCCCTGTAGGCCAAAAGGCATTACCTGGAAATGATACAGGCCATACGGGGTCCGAAAAGCATTCACCTCCTTGGCCCTCTGACTGGATAGATCAACGGTGGAGATGTACTTGGCCTTTCCTTAGCGTCCCACAAGGTCGTCAATCCGGGGCATCGGGTAGGGGTCCACCTTGCTGAGCGCGTTGACCTGCCGGAAGTCGATACAGAACCTCATGGTGCCGTCTCGCCTCGGCACCAGCACCACAGGGCTGCACCAGTCACTGGATGAATGCTCAATGACTCCAAGCGACATCATCACATCCAGTTCTTCTTTTAATGCTGGCACCAACCTCTCTGGCACTCTGTAGCTTCTCCGCTGGGGGGAGGAGTCTGGCCACAGCTTCTCCGCTGGGGGGAGGAGTCTGGCCCCGGCTTCTCCTGGAACAACTCCGGATCCAGAAGCACCCTCAACTGGTCCTGCTGGTTGTCTTCCAGGTGAGACGGGTCCTCAGCCGCAGAGGTAAGACTTCAAAGGAAAAAACTGTTCCTCTGGCGCGTCTTCTTGCGCTGCACAGACAAACAGCTGCATCTCCTCCTGTTCTCGGTCATGAAATTCCTTTAGGAGATTTACATGAAAGGTTTGTTTCTTCTTACCCCGCTCAGGCATGAAGACTTCATTTGTGACATCACCAACCCTTCTGATGATTTCATATGGGCCGTGTCACTTGGCCAGGAGTTTGCTGTTGTCTGTGGGAAGCAGCAGCAATACCTTTTGACTCGACCTGAAAGTTCTTCCCCTGGCCTTTTTGTCGTACCAGATTATTTGCTTTGTCTGTGCCATCTCCATATTCTTGTGCACCAGTGCTGACATCTCCTCCAGTCTGCTTCACATCTGGATGACATACAGAGCCACAGTCTTTTGGTCTTCTTTTGCCCCCTCCCAGAGCTCCTTCAACAGGTCCAATGGCCATCTCACTTGCCGACCATAAAGGAGCTCGAATGGGGGGAAGCCTGTTGAAGCATGTGGCACTTCCCTGTACGCAAACAGGAGATATGGGAGCCACTCGTCCCAATCCTTTCCCGTCTGCGACACCGACGGAGCATAGTCTTCAGGGTGCGGTTAAAGCGTTCCACCAACCCGTCCGTTTGGGGGTGGTAAGGCGATAGGAAGATAGGAAATTTGTGCCCTGATCTGTCACTATTTCCCTTGGCAACCCCACCAGTGCTGTACCAAGCAATTGGCCACCTGTCTGGCTTTGATGTTCTTTAGGGGAAATGCCTTGGGATATCTAGTGGCATAATCACATAACACTAAGATGTAGCGGTGACCCTTTGTTGGATAATTTTGGATAAACAGAGAAACAGAACCCAATTTGAAAGTACTTTGTATTGAATCTTTGCAAAGAGGGAGAAGAGTATACAGACAGTTCTGCAACCAACTCCACAGATGGAGCGGAATAACAAAGTTTATATAGGCTTTGGTTTCAAAACCACATGCTAACCTGTCGAAGCGAAACACAGCCAGACACTGGGTAAAATGGTGTAGTTTGACTGTGTGACCCCAACCCTAGAGGTTGTGGTATTTATCAGACAACCACATAGACTTCTTCAGATCACACCTGCATATCTATTTCTCTGAACCCAATGTTCTGTGGTTTATCAACGTTTACCAAAATCAGTTGTTTATTGGTGAAAAGCTGCTACAAAACATTGTAATACTTCTACAAAGCTGGTTACATGACTTGATTAAACATCAACATGTTGTGAAGGTGCAGGTGGCGTTTTCAATTATATTAGCCGTCGATGTACATTGCTGTGCTGTTTGGCTGATATGTAACGCCGTGTGGGAAATAAAGGGATGTGTTCGAAGCTAAGTGTTGTATGTCGTTCTTGTATGGGTGCGTGTGTGTGCAGTAGCAGTAGAAATAGCGTGAGATGTTGTAGTAACAGGCAGCCACACCGTTACATAGACCATGGGTAACATTCACCTACATTTAATAATTTTCTGTGACAAAACTTTCAATATATCATTTTATTTTACAAAATACTGAAGATGAAATAAAAGAGAGAGATTGACATGTTCAATGAAAAACATCTGCATTTCTCTGGGCAAGAGACACATCTAGACTTGAGATGCTAATAGAAATATGCAAAAATGCAGTTGTTTTCATTATAACTTCCAAGTTCATGTCGTTCTGACTTCTGATCTTAAAATAAGTGACCTATGTCTATGCTGAGTTTGTAAAAGTAAAAGTTCTCCTGTCATAATCCTGCAATTTTGTCATAGTTACTGTTTTAATTAAGAATTAGTTCCTTTTGAGCATAATAAGATATTACAGTAGTATAGCGGCTGTGATATGATTACACCAATTTGCAGGCCGCATTCAGTAAGAAGAAATCATTCCATGAATACAAATCCTCTACAGCAGGCAATATGGATTCATACAGTAAAGAGACAATGGAAATACCACATAAATAAAACTATTCCTGAAGTAGGCTACTCCCTAAGTATTCCAAATTATAGCTATGCAATTCCAATTATTCTAATATAATGGTGTTGAGATACTATGTGTTCAGTGTTATGCCTCATGTATGTATGTTCAACAGTTTGATGGAGGTGCTGTGAATGTGTTCAGCCAAGGGTTTTCAGACTTAAACATTACCTGGAGAGACTCAACCAGTTTTATGTTGCCAACTAATTGATTTGCTTTAAGACGTCATGCCAGAAAGAATCAGAAGAAATTTTGTATGCATTTTTGTAAGCATAGTGTCCCTTTAATGGGTATGCCCCATAACACCTTCCAGTAAAGACATCAGACATCTTCACATCAGTGTCATTTTGGTACAGCAGAAATTGAGCTTTTCTTATGGATCCATATTACACTGAACCAACGAGCCAGTGCCTGTTTGATCTCTTTTGTCCTGAAACAGTAGATGAAGGGGTTGACCAGGGGGGGAAACAGGCTATAGAAAAGTATAAGTGTAATACGGAGATCTATGTTGATATAGAGACCAGCCACATTGAAAATATATACAATGCACCTTGGCAGATAGTAAAGAATGATGATACATAACTGAGTTGTGCAGGTGGAGAAGGTTTTCCACCGGCCCTGTGAGCTGGCTATTCTTGATACACTGAAAATTATGTGGATGTAAGAATAGATGATGAAGGCTAAGGGAATCAGAAGCACCAACATGGCCAATATAAAGGCAATCAGTGTAGCAAAACTATGATCAGCACATGCCTGTGTAACAATAGAAAAATGATCACAATAACACTGAAAGATTTTGTTGGGCCCACAATATGGAAGCCTATAGTCATAGACAGAGAAGATAGCTGGGGTAACAAAAGAGAAACCCCAGAAAAAAATGTTTAGGATTGACATGGTGCGATTTTTCATGACCACAGGATACCTGAGAGGGTAGCATATGGCAAGGTAACGATCCAAAGCCATAATACCCATGATGTAAGAGTTCACAGTTCCAAAAGTATGAATCAGTACCATTTGTGAAAAACACACATTAAAGAGCATGAATTTGTCATCAAACCAATACCGTGAAATGATTTTTGGCAAAGCAACAGTACTAAATCCTATATCAGATAGAGCCAAACTCAACATAATGATGTACATAGGTTTGTGGAGGCTGGGCACATGTACAAATGTTACGACTAGAAAGGAGTTCCCAACCACTGTGGTAACATAAACTAGACAGAGTATGAATGCCACTGGACCATAATAATCAGGATGAAGACCTGGAAAACCCACCAGAATAAACTCTTTTATTCTGAATTCTGTATCATTGCTGCCTTTCCACATCCTGCAGAAAAAAATAATAAAGCAGTCAACATTTTTGAGACAGTACATTAAATACAGTATAGGTAATGAGGCCCATCATAAAACCAGTACTGATACTTTAGTAAATGAAAAACATGCACTTATAATGTAATGACTTCAGCTATATCCTTGTCTATCTGAAATATGAATTAGAAGCTTACCGCACAATACCTTAAAATGAGTCTTGTTGAGTAGAAATGATTTGATGATGCCAGATCCCCCTCTTATATAATGTTTTCCTTTGCGAGCACTGGTATCTGGAAAGGAAATCATTGGCTACTCTTATATGGAGCTGTAATCCTTTTAAGAGCATCCCTAATTCACTGTATAGTACATTTTTTTAAAAAAAATAAATACTACTACTAGTACTGTAATGTGATGTAAATGCAATTTTTTATATTAGTGCATTGCCCGTTCCAAAATAGTGAGTGTGTGTGTGTGTGTGTGTGTGTGTGTGTGTGTGATTTTTTTTTTTGCATTGAATGACAGCAGGCTAACCAAACTATAAATTGCGTGTGTAAATGAATACTGATACTCAGGCAAAAGCATGTTTTGAACTGCACGTTAATGTACTTCTCACCAATGAGGGTTTGCGTGTTTTTGCATACTGTTATGAGATCGCCAAACTTAAATAAATGGTAATTTTGGGCCATTGTAATTCCTTTTAACTGATAAACACCGCCAGTAGGCTATAGAGATTGCTCATGTGACGTATTGCCCTTATGCATTATGGGAAGAACAGGCGGGCAGGTATATTTACTGTTGGGCTGCACACAGATATAGGGAAGAGAAATGGCATATACTTGCCATAAACAATAAAGATGGAGCAGGGCCTGGTTGCCTATGCCAATGATAATCCTCTCCCTAAAATAAATCAATTGTCAATTGTAGTTCAATTGTCGTCTTTACCGCCTTGCAGATAACAAGCGGGAATCCACATTCTGTATTTTTGCGTCCTGAAAACGATAACTATATTTCATGGAAAGAGTTCTGGCCATCTATGCCAGCCTGAAATACCCATAGTTCTTTGCTTTTTGAAGGAATTTTTCTCTCTAGAAGGAACTATACAGTGTCAATGTTTTACTGTAAAACTTTTTGCTTCAATTCATATGAAACGTCAAGAAAATGTTTTGAACTTGAAGTTGGTGATATCCGGGTGCAATATAGTGGCTTCCGTTTCCGCACAGTTCAGTGCTGGTGAAAATGAAATGGCATTATGCTGTTCCTGACTAGTTTGTTGCTTGGTTGTCGCGCAAACTAAATAATCACAAGTGATATTTAGTCTGGAGACCCATCTATTGCTTTTCTCATAGCGGAAGCATCGTTTACGATTGTCTAGAGCTGTTTATTGGGTGCTACAAATGTCTATCAGAGCGTATATACATAGCTAGAGCCAATACCAGAGCCACTTTGTGACGTACAATGTAATTAAGTGCCATGCTAGTCCCTTTTTGTTCTGTAATTGGATACCTAAAGCAGGAAAGAAAATCGGCCATGTTCACCATGCTGCTTTGCAGTGTGAAATGAAAGGGAGCGCGCAAAGGAGCACAGGAACTTCCCAGGGGGTCAGGATTTGGCTGGTTAGCTTTGCCAATTATCATTGCACTTCCTCGTCGCCATTTTCCAGAAATTACATCATATCCGACTCCATTTGACATATGCTGATTGGTTAATGCTACACTTTCAGCTCATGTTAACGAGCTCCCTGTGCACAAACTTTTGTTGGTGTGCCCAGACTTGCCATGTGTGGCTCATCTCCATTAGTAACATGGTCCCTCATTGGCCTAATGAAATGGAGTCGGAAGTGAGCTCCATGAAACGCCATCTTGACAACTGAAAATTTTGTTCAATTTTGGATGAATTCACTAGCCTAGCATTCCACATTGGAATGAATGGGAGGCGGGACTTAGTATGTTTCTCCAGGTTTATTAATACCTCCATGGTACTTCCAGGCTAACTAGTTGGTGGAGCGAAATGAGGAGCCACTAAGTAGCCCTCCCTTGATGCTACAGCCAAAAAATAGCACTACCAAAATACTCAACCTCTTGACTCTTATATTTGTTTGACAGCTCTGCGCTGCCCAACAACAGCTTCTGACAACAAACAATGCTTTGACTACCATCTAATGTTGTCAGACGGTATTTCTACTCTAACGATGCTTATCCAAAACCATGGAAAATTTGTGAGTTATAACTTTAAGCTGTAATCGGCAACTCTTTTAAAGTCAAATTTCGTACAAGTGGCATGTTATTCTGGAAATAGTAGATGGAAATGGCTATTTAGGGGAAAAAAACAAATTTTCTAGCTCCATCTACACCCTGTAATTGTCGAAAATTCATCCTTCCACCAATCCGGTTTGGAGGGAGGGATAGCTGTGAGCAAGCCGCTGACAACTTTCTACAGCGAAGGAGGGTTTGAGAGGCCGTTAACGGAAAATACCAGAGTAAGTTTAAAGGGACCATATTACGCTTTTTAGAAGCAAACTTTTTTAGCTGTAATGTTCAGAACAGGCTGTTTCTCATGGGGACGTGCACAAGGTAACCAGACACCTGCATCCAACACATTGAGTATTTCTGCCTACGACAGACCACCCCTAGTTGGTCAATTGATAATTTTCATTGTTCTCAGCTGCAAAGTACCTGCCAAATTCTCTCTCTCTTTTTTAGCAGTTATCCATTCTCATTGCCCTCAGCTGCTTACGTAGTTGCCAATGTTGTGGGACCCGACTTACCTTACCCTGTGACAAAATTCTATGCAGGTGGTTGAAGCACACGGCAGCTGAACAGTTACTAGCAGTGTAAATTGTCTATTTTAACAATTGAGGCTTTTTATCCAACTTAAAGTGTGTGTAGAGGCAGTATAGACCCAATAAACACATTCAAAAGCCATAAAAAGAGATTTTTCATAATATGGGACCTTTAACTACTCTACTTGCACTTCACTGGACCCTTGGCAGTTGGGTTGGGTCCTTGAGTTGCCTCTCATCGGAAAAGATGAACTGACCGAAACTGAATGAATTGTTATTTTTACTTTGAAGCATATCAAGATGGTTCTTCTATTAACTAGATGTACCGCGTGGCGGTACAAAATATGACCGCCGCTCAGTTCTGCACATTTTCTGCATATATATGATGCTTGTCAACTTGTTTGTAACTCTATATTGAATGAAACTTGCCTCATCCGAGGTCAGTCCCGGCGGCCATCTTATGTGTGTCACAAGTATGGAAATGCCTGTGACCAGTCAGTACCGCTTGGGTGGAGTGGTTGGCAATGAATGAGTAAATGAAGCAAAAATATTAAATAAATAATTTTAGCTGCAAGGTAAAATAGTTTAGTTAAGTCACAGTCAGTTATTTTGGCTGAGAAGTAATTAATCCAGCCGTGTTACTACCACCAGTGAACAGCACAGGAAGCGGCGACGATCCCACTGAAGCTAGCTGCTACGCCAACCTTCAGTGGGATCGTCACCACTTGTAGCTGCTTCAGTGGGATCGTCGCCGCTAGCTAGCTGCTACGCTAACCTTCAGTGGGATCGTCGCTGCTTCAGTGGGATCGTCACCGCTAGCTAACTGCTACGCCAACCTTCAGTGGGATCTCAGTGGGACCTCTTCCTGTGCTGTACAGGTGGTGCAGCTGGATTACTACTCGGCCAAAATAACTGACTGTGACTTAACTAAACTATTTTACCTTGCAGCTGCAATCAATGAAATGATTAATAAAACTATAATTTATTTAATATTTTTGCCTCATTTACTCATTCACTCCACCCAAGCGGTACTGCCTGGTCATGGGCATTTCCATACTGGTGACACACATAAGATGGCCACTGGCACTGACCTCAGATGAGGCAAGTTTCATTCAATATAATTCGGAGTTTCATTCAATATATTCGGGACTTCATTCAATATATTCAGAGTTTCATTCAATATATTCGGGACTTCATTCAATATATTCAGGACTTCATTCAATATATTCAGAGTTTCATTCAAGGTTTTTTCCCTGAACGGCTTGCCATAGAAAACATCAGTCCTGGATTTATTGACTTAGAAAATAAACTGAAACTACCATTCCTCCTGGGGGAAGTTGATACTTTTACTCATATAGCCTCAGACTACTTACAGTCTTGCCACATTTTAAGGGTAGAGTCCACATGACCATCATCAAAATATCCACTAGTGCTTTTTCTTAATTTTATCTTTTTTTTATTATTATTATTCCATATGTTTGTTTAAGTTGCATTTTATTTATTTAGTCACTACTTACTATTGTAATTCTCATTATTATTGTCATTATTATACATTAATGCTTTGGCAATATTGTATTTTTTTTACATTCATGCCAATAAAGCTTATTGAACTGAACTGACAGGCCTATCACCCCAAACCTGTAACGCTTTGGCTTAATAGCACCATCTACAGGTCAAAAATTGTACAGTCATTAAATGTACATATAAATTCATTTGTTTTATAGCCCCCCATGGATGAAATTCCACAAAACTTGACATATTCCCACAGGATGTCAGGTTCATCATACACATTAAATTTGGTGCAGTTCCTAACATCTGATCTAAAGATAGGGGCAATTAAAGCCGTATAATATTGCATTTTAATTTTTTACCATGGGGGGCAAATCACAAATGACTGGTTATGTGCTAAGTTGATGTGGGCTCTTGAGACCAACATTCCATAAAAATTTCATCATCCTCAATATCACGGGTCAGGTAGTTTTTTAGGAAAAACTACATTTTTGGGGTTTCGGGGGGGCGCAGCGCAAAGATGGAGTGGCCCCCGGGGACCAAACGAAATTTTTCCGTAAAAGTCTACAGGGGCTACATGCCCACCAAGTTTCATGTGCCCCGGTGTTACGGTGTCCCGGGAATCGTTGACCAAAAATTCAGGAAGTAGATGACGGGAGAAAAAAAAAAAAAAAAAACTTTGACAATCATTATATGACCGCTACGCTTGCTACGCAGCGGCGGTCATAATTATTTGCAGAAGTAAAAACAAAATATAGTTGGCTATGTTTAAAAGAAATTGGGATTTCTTGAAAAGTGTGCAGGCTTGTTTGCATAATTGCAGTGCTGATCCACTTTTGCTTTACTACTAATTTGAGCAAGCACCTTTAGGTGGGCAAGATGAAGATTGTATAATATTTTTAGGAAAAGAATTGTGATTTTCGTAGCCTGTTTTTGAACCAGTTAGCCTAATGACACATGGGGATTTATTTAATGAAGAATAACGTTACCTACACTATCAGTAAAGGGGCATGCCAAATGTTCAGCGGAAATTACAAATTTTCAGCATTGAGGCCACGGTAGGCTTATAGTCATTATTAAGAGCAACATTTGTAAGCAAAATATACAGGGCTAACTTACTTAAAAATGTTTTCTCAGAGATTGAAAAGTTAAAATATCTGCCGTCAGTACATGTCGTGTAATTTGAGAAAAATGGGGTGGGGGAGCAGGCATTCAGTTGCCTAGAATCTTTATGTGAATGGTATCTAGTGTAGGCACTAGGCAGTAATCTAAACGAGTTGGTGTCAGATGCAAGTGCAACGTGATAGGTAGCCTATTTGTATGAATGATCATGTTTTTATGCTGCATAATTTGTTCTTTATTATTACTATTATTATTATTATTAGTAGTAGTAGTAGTAGTAGTAGTAGTATCATTACTATTATTATTATTAGTAGTAGTAATATAAACAAGAAACAATATTTACTCTGTTAAAGGAGAGTACCGGAGTGAATTCAAGCATAGCCCTGTTGAAAGAGCTTGCTAAATGCGCTAGTTAGTGAGTGGAACAAAATAATTTGGTACAGCACAGACCGAACGCGAACACAGAAGCGAACAGGCACTTTACACTGAATCAATGGGACCTGACTGTTGGAAACCGAAAGTAAGATTTGAGGTTACATTGACTCAATGTAAAGTGTTTCGCGTTCGCGTTAGGTCTGTGCTGTTCGAAAATCTTTTATTTCATGCGAAATATACTGCTGTTAGAAAGCTTGTGCAGCAGGACTATGCTTAAACTTGCTTTAAATTACAGCTTTTCACAATTGCTAAAACACATTTCCTGAAACCTCCTCTCATTTTCTCAAAACTCTCAGAACAAGATTCACAAAACCCTTCATTTTTCTAGCAAAATCATCTCAAACACCTCAAAATTGTTCAAACTGTGCTCAAAACTGAACAATTGCCTCAAAAGAGGCCACAGGCCACTCAAAACCATAACACCTCATAGTAGTCATAAGACACTACACGGAAAAATGAATAACACAGCACTCATGATATGTAACTCCAGAATTGGGAATGTTCATTATTTGTAATGCAGTAAATGTAAAATTTGAGAAAAATTTTGTAATTGAAAACCTTGATGCAAATATTTGATCCAAATACGACTTAACATAAAGAAATTCATGAAATGCTGTAGTAGCCTACATTGAATGCCACTTCATGCAGTTACAACTTGGTCACAATCACAACTGCTTGATGCTCATTGTGTAATTTCTCTATTTTATCACCTTTTACACACACTCCTCCTATTCTGCCTTCCATACAGCATTTCTTTTCATCTGTTGAAATACACTGTAAAAGCATTTTTCATGGCCAAAAAATGTCATAAGTGTAATGTATTGTTCAATAAAAAGAATTAGGGAAACTTTACAATCAAAAAATAAAATGATCTAATCATATAAAATATAAGGGAGAAAACACTTCTTGCAACTCTGAACTGGCTTATTGGTTGTGACATCATTAGACATGAGTGTTATCAATTTTGAACTGTAGTGTTTATAAGGAGACTTTATGTACTTGTTCATATTCTGCATTGTTTGGTAAGTAATATAAATAAGAAGTGAATTATTATGGAAAATGTGATTTAGAGAAGGCCTATGAGAATTGCTTAGAGTTTTACAAAAAGAGTGAATGGGTTTTGTTAAATGTGCCTACTTAGGTGAAAGTAGTCTATGATTTAGCCAAAAGGGACATTCATTCCAATAAGTGTGTTCAGGTAATTGAGAATCTGATTCAAGGATTTATTCAAGGGTTTATTGTTTTAGCATTTGAGAAAAACTGTAACATATAATATAAATATACACTTTTAGGACAGTCAATCGGGGAATGTTGTGGAAAACTATTTAAATTCCAGGCTCTCACCCATCTCTTTAGGTAGCTAACTTATATTTGTAATAAAAATATAATACACACACACCCACCCCATTGCATTAATCCATGTGTATTTGGCGCTCTAAAAAATAGAATTTAATTTATAAAAAAAGAAGTTAGACAAGACAAGAAGACAGACTCTAAAATGTACTTAAAGCCCCCACTTGAAGGAAAGAGACTTCAGCCTTCAGTACAAATGAATCTGTGTAACAAAAGAAATTGTATTATTCTTCTATTGGAATCAGACTTAATGTTGGGAATCCAGACCTTATTGCCATCTTAAAAATTTCATCATCATCATTTTCATCATAATTCCCTCAAGGTGCATTAAGACAAAAGTCATTGCTTAGGAAGTAGATATTTCTGTTACAATGTTGTGGGGTACAATTCAAAGCAATGAGAAAATAAAAACTTACATATTTAAAAAAAATGTACATACAGTAAATCCAGCACTTGAGTATATGTGTTACTTCCCATCTCTGGCATAATGTTGAAAAAGTAGCCTAAATTTCCAATTTCTATTCCAAAATTATTACAAGTAAGCTATAGCCTATTCATAGGGTGAAATAGCTTTCAAAAATTTCAGTATTAAACATCATTCATAGAGCATAGTACAACAAGTTATTTACGAATAGAAGTTACGGAGGACTTCTTAATGCTGAACCATCTAGCCAGTAATTGTTTGATTTCTTTTGTCCTAAAGCAGTAAATGAAGGGGTTTACGAGAGGAGGAAAAAGACTGTAAAACAGAATAAGAGTGATGCGGAGATCATGTAAGTCCATGTAGAGACCTGTAATATTAAAAATATAGACCACACAGCGTGCCAGATAGTAAAGACTGATGATGCACATTTGTGTGGCACAAGTGGAGAATGCTTTCCACCGGCCTTGTGAAGTAGCTATTTTCGTTACACTGGCAATAATGTGGATATAGGAATAAACAATGAATACCAGGGGTATCAAAAGTACTAGCATGGCTAATGTGACAGCAACAAGATTTGGAACGCTGTAGTCACTGCACGACTGTCTAACAACAGAATTATGATCACAGTAACACTGGTGAATCAGGTTTGGGCCACAAAATGCTAAATTAGAGTTCAAAACAGTCATAGCGCCAGTTGTGGTGAAGGAGAAAGCCCATGCAACACAATTGAGAACAGTCATGGTGCGATTTTTCATAACCACAGGATATCTAAGAGGAAAGCAAATGGCAATATAGCGATCCAAAGCCATGATCCCCATAATGTAAGAGTTTACAGTGCCAAAATAATGGACCAGTAACATTTGCATGAGACAAACATGAAATGGTATTGAAGAGTCATTAAACCAGTACCGTGAAGTGATCTTAGGAAGGGTTGTAGTGCTGAACCCTATATCAGACAGAGCCAAACTCAACATAATAACATACATAGGTTTATGGAGCTTTGGCTCAATTATAAATGTTACCAGTAGAAGAATGTTTCCTACAACTGTGATGACATACACAAGACAAAATATAAATGCAACTAGGCTATAATATTCAGGCTGAAGCGTAGGAAAGCCCACAAGAATGAATTCTGTGATTCTTGTCCAGTTCTTCTCAGGTTGCATGCTGTAAAAAAGTAGTTATATTGCATACAAGTTTACTCTTTGTGAATACAAAACATCTACACATAATAGTTAAGATATCTCACATGTATGGCACAGATTCTGATACATGAAATTGTTTAAACTCTGCATAGTATGTGGATGCTTAAACACCAATCTTACCATACAATTGGTACCTTAAAGCTTTCCTCAGCGCTGAATGATTCAGAGAGACTGTGACCTCTCACTTTTATGACATGTATGGCAAAGGGGCATGTACGGTTTCAAATGATGCCTCATGGGTAATCATCTCTCACTCCCAGAGTCTTTGTTTTGCCTTCAGCGTGTAGTTGGACACTGTGTCATTTAATTTTTTATTTTCATTTCAAGTTGATATAAAAGTTTTATTTTCAGTTTTAAATTGATGCTAACGGTATATAGGACCTCTAATATGAAAAAGATTTATATGAAACTTACAATCTTCCAACATGTGGTGTAAGAAACTTATATGTATTTTATAGAGGACTCAAAGCTCATACAAAATCCACATAATGTGAAACTTGATTTTACAATGTTTTTTTATGTTGTATAAGAATCTTACATGGGGTTTATAGGGGACTCAGACCACATGCAAAATCCATATAAAATATATACATACAATAACTTATATAACTTTGCACCACGTGAGATTTGTACACTTTCTATGTGAAAAAGATTTATATAAACTTTACAATGTTTTTATGTTGTATAAGAATCTCAGATGGGGTTTGTAGGGCAGTCAAATCACATGCAAAATGTATATTATATGAAGCTTATATAACCTCCTATATGGAAAAGTTTTATTTAAACTTTACAATGTTTCTATATTTATGTTTTATGTGATTCACACATTGGTGAAATTAAAGGAATACTTAACCTTTTTATGAAAATTGGTCATTCATCCTCCTCCCTGTAGTTACAAGCTGGGTAAGAGCATTTTGGTCTGGCAATCCAAATTTTAGCATTAGCTTAGTATAGGCACTGGAATGTAATGTAGCCAAAGAGTTGCTATCTGGCTACTTTACATTCCAGCACCTATGCTAAGCTAAAACACATGGACTAGGGACAAAATGCTTTTACAGACATATGTAAAATGAATAATGACATATAGGCAGGCTTGGCCATAGGCCTGGTCTAGGTGTACTACTTAGAAAAATGAACTGCTGAGGCGCGTGCATGGTCTTATCTAAGACATGCATTTTAAAGGAATATTACACCTTTTTATGAAAACTGGTTGTGCCAGACTGGTGCCAGACCAAAATGCTTTTTATACTGTATGTAATCTTAGGGAAGAGGATGAATGATCAATTTTCATAAAAAGGTGAAATATTCCTTTAATTTCACCAATGTGTGAATAACATAAAACAAAGAAACATTGATCATTTTATTCCATATCAGAAGTTATATAAGCTTCATCTATGCAATGTGTTTTGCATGTGGTTTGACTGTCGTACAAACCCCATCTGAGATTCTTATACAACATATAAAACCATTGTCAAGTTTATATAAATCAACTTTCACATTATACGCATTTTATATGGATTTTGTATGAGCTTTGAGTCCCCTATAAAATACACATACGATTCTAAAAGGTTATCAATAGGATATTTGACAGATATTAGGCCACTGACAATTCACACATCAAACACATAAATTTTATTTAAAACATACACTTCCCTTTCTTTCCCCCGTGAGGCAGTCCCTTTTGTCCTGTTCTTGGCCCAATGGTTAGGGCAGAAGACTTATAACTAAAAGGTTGACAGTTCGATTCCCGTCCAATGCATCATCTCAACAATCAGCAGGCCTACTCTCCAGCAGGCTAAAGCAGGTTAATTATAAATTATAAATTATATTCTTATAAAACTATATAAAGCCTGCATAGTTTTATATAAATTTCACGTATGTTTCACATATGTTTCATGTATGTTTCATACACCAACCTATATACGTAATGTGTTTTCTCATATAGGACAAACATAAAACCCTTATGTAAAACTATTATAAACATTACATGTCTCATATACTGAATGAAAATGTTCCTTGTAATTTACTTATTAAAATCATATACAGTATATTGGGCGCTTCATTCATATATGACTTCAATGAGAAACAAGCCACTTTTGTAGTATGTGCCATATAAGATTTGGATAGTCATATATGTTTCTGACAGGAAAGGTTTTTATGTTTTTTATATGACACTTCTTATAAACTTTTTCTGGGTGGCCTGGACCCCTGGTGATGCCCCCTTATGAACACTTGCTGGGAACTGCTTTTAATGCATTGAGTCACTCATTTGCATTCTGAATCTCCAATTCTGCATCACCTACATACATTTTTTTAATTATTAATTCCAGCTATTTATGGATCTATGGATCCAGGATACTATGTATCCGGAGATGCGTTCATAGGTGAACGCTCATCGCAAACATCATGTTCTCATTAAACAATGAATTTCTCATGCAGTAGGCCTAACTATGCAGCCTTATTGTATTTTGAGCATAAGACACGTTGGCTGGCTAGAGTAAATATTTCAATTAACAATATTAAACTACTCACTGCATTTTCTTTTTCATGTAGTAGGCCTAACTATGCATCTTTTGTGTCTTGAGCCTTACATAACATGGTGTTTCATCCTAATGTTAACAAACAAATTACTTTTGACACCAATTAACTCAGCTTATTCAACACATTTTGCTTACCTCAGACAGTTGATGACCATAGGTAACATGTACCTACATCTAATAATTTCCAGTGACACAATTTTTTTATATTTTATTTTATTTTACAAAATACTGAAGATGAAAAAAAGAGACAGATTAACATGTTAAATTAAGTATCTGCATTTCTCTGGCCAAGAAACACATCTAGACTTAAGATGCACATAGATATATGCAAAAGTGCAGTTGTTTTTATTAGAACTTCCAAGTTCATGTCGTTCTGACCTCTGGCATTCATCTTAAAGTAAGTAGCCTATGAGTTTGAAAGTAAAGGTTCTCTTGTCATAGTTCCACAGTTTTGTCATAGTCATTGTTTTAATTAATTAAGAACTTTTGAGCGTAATAAGAAATTTGTAAAGTGGCTGTGATGTGATTAGACCAATTCACAGGCCGCATTCAGTAAGCAGAAATCATTCCATGAATACAAATCTACTACAGCAAGCAATATGGATTCATACAATAAAGTAGCAGAGACAATGGAAATAACACGTAAACTAGAAAAGCGCTGACTTCCACCAAGACGATGTGGTCACAGATGGTGTTCTGGATCACCGTTCGCCACCAACATCGAATTACTTCTTACTTGTCCCAATACACACGTTGTCCGAAAATTTCATTCAAATCCGTGCAGTACTTTTCGAGTTATGTTGTTGTACACAGACAGAAAGACATAAATGTACAGAGACAGACACACACACGCCGGCGAAAACATAACCTCCTTGGCAGAGGTAATAATAAAACTATTCCTGAAAGTACTACTACTCCCTAAGTCATAGGTGGGCAACTATTTTGGCCGAAGTGCCACATTTGGTTTTAGATTTTGACTGACGGGCCGGGTGTTAACAGTCAACCGGTAGATGCCGGTAAATTGACAAATCTCAAACCAGTAGCCCCACTTTTGTCAGAGGACATGTTAACATGCAGGGATAAAAGGAGGTGATTTATATATCATGAATACAACAAATATGATATAAATCAGTCCTATAATCTAAGTCACCTTGGCTAAATGAGAAATTATTTTATTTAGGGAAGGCTCCATGGGCCGGATTAAATAGCTCAACGGGCCGCATGTGCCCCCTGGGCCTTAGTTTTCCAGTATTCCACATTATAACTATGTAACTCCATTTATTCTAATATAATGGTGTTGAGACAATATGTGTTCAATATTATGCCTCAATATTGTTTTACCGTATCTATGTTCAACAGTTTGATGATGGAGGTGCTGTGAATGTGTTCAGCCAATGGTTGTCAGACTTAAAGATTACCTGGAGAGACTCAACCAGTTTTATGTTGCCAACTGCTACACAGAGAAAACCTAGTTACATTGCTAATTGATTTGCTTTAAGACGTCATGCCAGAAAGAATCAGAAGAAATTTTGTATGCATTTTTGTAAGCATAGTGTCCCTTTAATGGGTATGCCCCAACCAGTTTTATGTTGCCAACAGCTGTGCAGATATAGAAAAATAATGCACTTATCGAAGCACTGCACGCTGTGTCATTCGTTGTCCCTTTCTTAGCACAGCATAGCATAGCTACAGCATTGACATTCTCACCTGTCCAAGTAGATTTGTTTGTAAACCAGAGCATATGATCATTTTTGTTGAGTAATTAATGGTGGGCCCAATGCTTATGACGATTTAACATATCACTAAATTTTATTCCACAATAAAGTAATGAGTACCCTAAAAATATCAATTTTACATACTTTTCACATTTTTCAAAATTTCACATTTTTGAAAAAGTAAATTATTTTGAATTTAAGACCTACATTTTACAACAACTGTTGTAAAACATCACAACAGGTTGTGTTTTAAAGGGACATTATGCAACTTTTCACCACTGTTCTTTTCTCAATTAGTTTTGGTACCATCTCCAAATAATTTAGATGGCATGTAACCATATGAATGGAGGATAACGGCAAAGTAAATCACCTCAAAATGAAAAAACCTAGTTACAATTGCTAATTGTTTTGCTCTCAGGCATCATGTCTTTTATGTATCCATCATAGTGTCACTTTAATGGATCATGCCCCATGACACCTTCCAGAAAAGACATCAGACATCTTCACAGCAGTGTCATTTTGAAATAGCAGCAATGGAGCCTTTCTTATGGATCCATATTACACTGAACCAACGAGCCAGTGCCTGTTTGATCTCTTTTGTCCTGAAGCAGTAGATGAAGGGGTTGACCAGGGGAGGAAACAGGCTATAGAAAAGTATAAGTGTAATTCGGAGGTCTTTGTTCATATAGAGACCAGCCACATTGAAAATATAGATAACACACCTTGGCAGGTAGTAAAGAATGATGATACATAACTGAGTTGTGCAGGTGGAGAAGGTTTTCCACCGGCCCTGTGAGCTGGCTATTCTTGATACACTGACAATTATGTGGATGTAAGAATAGATGATGAAGGCTAAGGGAATCAGAAGCACCAACATGGCCAATATAAAGGCAATCAGTGTAGCAAAACTATGATCAGCACATGCCTGTGTAACAATAGAAAAATGATCACAATAACACTGAAAGATTTTGTTGGGCCCACAATAAGGAAGCTTATAGTCATACACAGCAATGATACCTGGGGTAACCACTGAGAAACTCCAGAAAAAAATATTTAGGATTGACATGGTGCGAATTTTCATGACCACAGGATACCTGAGAGGGTAGCATATGGCAAGGTAACGATCCAAAGCCATAATCCCCATAATGTAAGAGTTCACAGTTCCAAAAGTATGAATCAGTAACATTTGTGAAAAACACACATTAAAGAGCATGAATTTGTCATCAAACCAATACCGTGAAATGATTTTTGGCAAAGCAACAGTACTAAATCCTATATCAGATAGAGCCAAACTCAACATAATGATGTACATAGGTTTGTGGAGGCTGGGCACATGTACAAATGTTACAACTAGAAAGGAGTTCCCAACAACTGTGATAACATAAACTAGACAGAATATGAATGCCACGAGACCATAATAATCAGGATGAAGACCTGGAAAACCCACCAGAATAAACTCCTTTATTCTGAATTCTGTGTCATTGCTGCTTTCCCACATTCTGTAGGGGGAAAAAAAAAATTAAGCACTCATTTTTGCACATTTTTGAGACAGTACAGTGAAATACAGTATAGGAAATAAGGTCAATTATAAAACCAGTCCTGATAGTAAATGTAAAACATGCACTTATAATGTAATGACTTCAGCTACAGTATATCCTTGTCCATCTGAAATGTGGTTTAAAGGCTTACCATACAATACCTTAAAATGAGTCGTGTTGAGTAGAAATGATTTGATGATGACAGTTCCCTCCCTTATATAAATGTTTACCTTTGCGAGCACTCGTTACTTAAAAGGAAATCATTGGCTGCTCTCGGAGCTGTAATTATAAAGGCCGTTTTGCCGTTTTTAGTTTTGAAAGAATTAATATTTTGGTTTTGGTAAATTGAAAGTGTTGAAAGTAGCTCCATGAATATGAATATATGATTTATTTTTATTAGAATTTTATTTTTTGCGTGCTTTTTGTGTTGGATTTGGTGTGACATCAGGGGTTGTGTCAGAGGTCAAAGGTTTATATGGTGGCGGCTGGTTTTAAATGTGGATAGAAGATGCCGCTGGGTACTTTCACGCTGTTTTTTGACCATGCTTTATATTACGTTTCGTTGATTTAATTAAGCTTTCGTTAAGTTTGATAATACAGTTTAAGTTATAGTCATTTTTCACTCACACCTTTTTATGGCTTTTGAAAGTGTTTTTTGGGTCTATACTGCCTCTGCACACACTTTAAGTTCGATAAAAAGCCTCAATTGTTAAAATAGACAATTTACATTGTTAATAACTGTTCAGCTGCTGTGTGCTTAAACCACCTGCATAGAATTTTCCTAACTACGTATGTCACAGGATAAGGTGGGTGGGGTCCCACAACATTGGCAGCGATGTAAGCAGCTGAGAGCAATGAGAATGGATAATTGCAAAACTAAAGAGAGAAGTTTGGCGTTTTCAAGATGACGTAACGTTATAAAACGTTTACTACGTCACCCATAGGGATGAATGGGAACTGTTACGTTACATTACGTTACAACTGTTGAATTCGCCCAGGTTGTCAGGCTCTTTGCAGCTGAGAACAATGATGATTGAAATGATCAATTGACTAATTAGGGGTGGTCTGTCATAGGCTACAGGGGATATATTCAATGTTTTGGCTGAAGGTGCACACCCCCATGAGAAAAAGCCTGTTCTGAACATTAGAGCTAAAAACGTTAGCTAGGTTGCACAAAGTCGCTTTGCTAGTTCCTATTGCGCATTGCTTGCACGTAGAAAGACGGACACATATAAATAAATTTAAGGCTTTTATAATGACTGTTCAAATAGATCCAAGGTCAAGAGGACCTCTTCAGGACTGCCTATAGACTTGTTTCACACCTGAACATTCCGACATTCCATGGTAGTAAAATTAACATTCTATCATTGAAATGCATTGGATTTATGCCTCTTTCTGACTTTAAAAAAATGGGTAATAACATTTCAAACATGTTTAAATTCACTTTCCTTCAAATAATACACATTTGAAGCACACAAATTGGGAGGTCCCGAATAAATTGAAGCTTCATGCACATAAATGTAAAACCACTTTTATCTACTCGGGACCTCCAAATTTGCGTGCTTCAAGTGTGTATTATTAGAAAGAAAGTGAATTTAGACTTATTTTAAATATTATTACCCATTTTTTTCAAGTCAGAAAGAGGCATAAATCCAATGCATTTCAATGGTAGAATGTTCAGTTTACTACCATGGAATGCTTTTAGAACCTCGGAATGTTGAGGTGTGAAACAAGTCTATTGACACTCGAAGTGTTCATCATCCTTCTGAGCCTTGGCTTGAAGGAAGGACAGGACCCGACCCCCCCCCTTCTCCTCTTAGGCTGCAGGATGGGCCGAACTTCCCGGCTCCTGTTCGTCCTCCTCCTCCAGCACACTCTCGGTTGCAAAATGACAGATGTTAACCTGTTCGGTGCGGATACTATTTTCATGTGAAAGTAGATCTACAAGTGCTTACTGTTATTATATTTACCATCCTGAAAAGCATTGATATGGAAAGGTGGTGAAAGGTTTGAACAAAAAAACGTTTCCAGTAGTGGTTATACGAAAGTAATGGCCACTATATCAGCCAATCAGAGAAGAGAATTGCATTCTGAAGTGAGATAAACCCACAAGTACATTGACTGTTGCCTCTCTGTAGTACACTAACCTTGACATTGTACCCTTTGCGGATATGTTTATATCTGAGCATGATGCGTTACCATAGCAACCAATGTGAATATAATTGGTGAAATGCAGACATGCAGAACGGATATGATCACTTTTAACAAGCAGTGTGAATGCAGTCAATCAGAAATTTTTTTGATCAGATCAGATTTTGATCAGATATGGAAAAAATCTGATTCAGACAGCAGTCTGAACAAAGTGATCGAGAGAGAGAGAAAGAGAGGGAGAGAGACAGCATAGCAAGAGCCATCAAATTCTCACCAGTCCAAGTAGATTTGTTTGTAAACCAGAGCATAGATCATTTTCTTTGAGTAATTAATGGAGGACCCAATGCTTATGACTATACAATGTATCACTAACTGTCGTTTCACAATAAAACTTTAAAGCGTAGCACTGGAGTTAAGTTTAAGCATAGCTCAGTTGCACGAGCCTTCTAACAGTACTAGATTTCACATGGAATGAAAGAATTTCAAACAGCATAGACCCAACGCAAACACAATGGCAAACAAGCGCTTTACATTGAGTCACCAGTACCTCAGATCTTACTTTCGGTTTCAAATAATCTGAATTTCCATTGATTCAGTGTAAAGGGCTTGTTCGCTTCTGCGTTCGCATTCTGTCTATGCTATTCCAAATTATTTCGTTCCATTTGCTAACTAGTGCATTTAGCAGGCTCGTTCAACAGGGCTATGCGTAAAATCATCCAGAGCACCACTTTAAGAAGAACTTAAAGGAGAAAGCCGGCGTGAATCAACATGTAGTCCTACTGTTTTGTAGTACCAAGCGCTATTGTTAGCCACCTCAATCACTGGATTTCATCCAAGGCAGACTGAGATAGCGAAACGGCAGCTAACGTTAACAGAATGGGGCATTTCAAAACGAAAGCAAATCGATTAAGTTTCGTTTTTGACATGCCTCATTCAGTTAGTGTTAGCTGCCGTTTTGCAAACTTGGTCTACGATGCACAAAATTTTATCATGAGGTGGCTTTCAGTAGTGCTTAGCAGTATAAAACAGCAGGGCTAGGTGTTGATTCACATCGGATTATACCTTTAACATGTCAACTTCTTTGAAAACCAGAATTTTTATTTAATATTTTAGAGCCAGAACCAAAGCTAAACAGGGCCAGCGTGGGCTTGCCCAAGTCAGGCCCAAAAGATTGGGCTCTCTATGGGCAGCAAACAATTAGGCGGTTGCCCTCAAACCACATGTGGGCCTAGAGCAGTAGTTCTCAAAGTGTGGTCCGGGTACCACTGGTGGTCTGCGAGCAATCTCAAGACCTGTAATTGATATTAAAACCTTTGAGCTATCTGAATTTGAAGTTCCCATAAATGTCAATTTAGAAATGGCTATTGTTTTGGTCAGAGGGTAAGGAGTAGCAGCATGCAACTTGGAGAGGGGGCGTGAGGGTAGGTGGTCCCTGAAAAACATTTTTTGAGCAAAGTGGTCCTCGGTCTGAAAAAGTTTGCGAAACACTGGCCTAGAGAGGAATATGAGGGCTGTCTGTATGCAGCCAGTACTGCGGGTCCAGCGCTTTGCCGATGAGCAAACAATCACAAGTCACAGGCCCACCGTGGAACCCTTTTCAGAGCCAAAGTGAGCTCATAAGGGCCCCCGCTAGGGCATGTTTGCTGGGATCAGACATCATTAGTATGGTCTAAGACTCTGAATAAATGTTTGTATGCCTTTTATGTAGCCAGCAAAAACTGCATAGTGCCCCTTTAATGAGTATGCCCCACAGCAACATAACAAACAATCAGACAACTTAGTTAGTCTATCAGTCAACTTAGCCAGGCATTCAATAGGCAGTGTCATTTTGAAATAGCAGCAATGGAGCATTTCTTTTGAGTCCATATTACACTGAACCAACGAGCCAGTGCCTGTTTGATCTCTTTTGTCCTGAAACAGTAGATGAAGGGGTTGACTAGGGGGGGAAACAGGCTATAGAAAAGTATAAGTGTAATACGGAGGTCTATGTTTATGTAGAGATCAGCCACACTGAAAATATAGACAACGCACCTTGGCAGATAGTAAAGAATGATGATACATAACTGAGTTGTGCAGGTGGAGAAGGTTTTCCACCGGCCCTGTGAGCTGGCTATTCTTGAGACACTGACAATTATGTGGATGTAAGAATAGATGATGAAGGCTAAGGGAATCAGAAGCACCAACATGGCCAATATAAAGGCAATCAGTGTGGCTAAACTGTGATCAGCACATGCTTGTGTAACAATAGAATAATGATCACAATAACACTGAAGGATTTTGTTGGGCCCACAATATGGAAGCCTATAGTCATAGACAGAGAAGATAGCTGGGGCCACCACTGAGAAACCCCAGAAAAAAATGTTTAGGATTGACATGGTGCAGTTGTTCATGACCACAGGATACCTGAGAGGGTAGCATATGGCAAGGTAACGATCCAAAGCCATAATCCCCATAATGTAAGAGTTCACACATCCAAAAGTATGAATCAGTACCATTTGTGAAAAACACACATTAAAGAGCATGAATTTGTCATCAAACCAGTACCGTGAAATTATTTTTGGTAAAGTAACAGTGCTAAATCCTATATCAGATAGTGCCAAACTCAACATAATGATGTACATAGGTTTGTGGAGGCTGGGTACATGTATAAATGTAACAACTAGAAAAGAGTTCCCAACAACTGTGATAACATAAACTAGACAGAATACGAATGCCACTAGACCATAATAATCAGGATGAAGACCTGGAAAACCCACCAGAATAAACTTTTTTATTCTGAATTCTGTGATGTTGCTGCCTTCCCACATCCTGTAGAAAAAAGAAAAAAAAATAATTACTCTCACTAGTATTTTGAAGACAGTACAGTGGAATTCAGTATAGGTAATAAGGTAAAACCAGTATAGGTAATCATAAAACCAGTCCACTCATGGTGTGCACCAGTGCACTCATACTGTAATGACTTCAGCTATATTCCTCTCTATCTGAAATGTGTATTAGAGGCTTACTACACGATAGGCCTACCTTAAAATAAGTCGTGCAGAGTAGAAATGATTTGATGATGCCAGATCCCTTCCTTATATAATGTTTTCCTTTGTGATCACTGGTATCTGGAAAGGAAATCATTGCAATGGCTGCTCTTAAAGGGAGCAGTAATCCTTTTGAGAGCATCCCAAAATTTTTAGATATGAAGCAACACTACGTCACTACGTTTTTTTGGGATAAACTAGAACTACTGCCTGATATGACCATCCGCTTTAACATCATTTGGCTTCGTACAAAGCATTCGAAACATCGCCATTCGTCGTTTTCTCTCTAGAGGGTACTATGTGGTCGCAATGTTTTAAAAAAATTGCTAGAGTTCATGTAAAACATTAAAAAAAAGTTTTGTTAACTTGGACAAGGTTGGTAGCCTGACAAGCCAGACTATCACATAAATGTATAGTCTGGCCACGAGTGATAGATCCTCAGGTAAGACGCCTAAAACCTAAGCTACGAGGTTGGTGATGTCCAGGTGCAATAAAGTGGCATCCATTTCTCACTCTGTTTGCTGAATTTGGCCTGCACAGCTTAGTGTCCATGAAAACGAAACTGCATTATGCTGTTCCTGACTATTTGGTGGAACAAAATGGGAATTGAGCGGAGCCACTAGGTAGCATCTGTCTGGCTACTATGTACCTGTATGTAAAAGGTGCACAAAACCTTCCAAACATTTTCCAGAACCTTACTGGTACTGTTTGATGATGCCAGGCATGGACTGGCCATAGGGCATACAGGGCTTGCCCGGTGGGCCATAGCCATTTCTGGGCCGGTGCTTTCATAATTTACTCATAATTGTCTTGAAGGATATTGGACTTCATGTATTGTTTCCAACTTACATTGTTATTTTAGCTTGTCATAAAATTAATTTTGAAGAAAATCGCGGTGGGCCGCCATAGTTGAAAATGCCTGGGCCATTTTTTCATCCTAGTCTGGCCCTGGATGATGCTACCCTTCATATGACTACATGCCATCCAAGTTCATTTGGAGGACAACATATTGTAGGCCTATGAAAGGGATCTGTCAAATAGTGGTGTGTTGCTTCAGTATTAACAATGGAGACTAATCATTATTTTTGAGTCAAGGGGAAAGACAAACGATCATTAAAACTAACAGGCAAACGCGAAGGAGAAAATTGGGGTCCGTGTGTCTGATCATGTCCGTAGACATTTTGTAGGATTCTGTGACAAAAAATGAGAGAGAGGTATTATCAGGGTTAGGGTGACGTGTTTATCACATACAACTTCATTTTACATTTACATTTAGCAGACGCTTTTTTTTCCAAAGCGACTTACATTTGTCTACTATCTATTACTTCAGGGCAAGTCTCCCCTGGAGCAACTTAGGGTTAAGTGCCTTGCTCAAGGGCACAACGGTGGCAGCCAGGATTTGAATCCACAACTTCCAGACTGTACTAGCACACTAGTCAGGCTCCTTAACCACTATGCTACCACGTCAGACTTCAAGATGCAAATAGAAGTCTTCAAAATGTTGCACTTGTTTTTATTAGCATATCCAAGTTTGTTTCATGTCGTTCTGACATCTAAGTACTGTTGAACTCTTGAACAAGGTTGATGTCCAGGTGCAATATTGTGGTTTCCGTTTCTCACATTATCCAGAACTTTACTAACACTATTGGATGATGGTACCTCTCGTATGACTACATGCTATCCAAGCTCATTTGGAGATGAAAAAGAACAAAATGTTGTAGGCCTGTAAAAAGGATATCTGAAATGAAAGCTTTAGCGCAAGTTCAGGAAGTCTCTAATGTCACGCAATGCTCTCATTACCGCTGTCCAATCATCATCCAGCACCTGTTTTATTAAGACTTGACACACCTGTGTTGCTGCCTCAGGTGCTGCCGTGTTGATGTCACCAACTCCGTCCCCACCACCACCAATTGGGTTCCATCTATCTGTCCGGGGGGACATGGTCCCTGCCAGCTGACTCATGCAGGGTCTGCCAGATATACAGACGTTTCAGGCCCGGACCGATGATGGGGCCTTCGCCAAAGAGTTTAACTTGATTAAGATGTTATATTCATTTCGGTCATTCCATGCTTCTAATAAATTGTTAAAATCTTATTCCTTCTCCGAGGCCTTCTGGTAGAAATACTGTTACATATGAGGGTAAAAGCCAGGGCTGGTTCTAGCCTGTCTGCTGCCCTAGGCCAGGTTTGAATTTTGCCCCCTCTTTTCTAAAAATACAAGTGAAAAACTGAAGAAAAAAAGTAATAAATGTATTGTGATGCCCCCCTATTATTTGGTGCCCTAGACAATTGCCTAGTTTGTCTATGCCTAGAACCGGCTCTGGGTTGTGCAAGTCAGTTAGCAGAGCTGCCAATAGCTGGATAACATTGTAGAGAAAAAGACTGGATATTGGGTAGAAAAATATTTATTTCATTTAAATTGTCCCTTATTTTACCAGGTGATATCCCATTGAGATCTTAAATCTCTTTTGAAAAGGAACCCTGGTTGTATAAAAAGTGACAGAAACTAAAAATCTAGGGTTTCAGATTGGTGAAATCGTATTTATTACCGGCTTATCAGACAACGTAATGCACAAAAACATCATCTCTGGTTTGTACTCCTTGGTTAACAAATAATTTCACAGTGATTAGTAAAAAATATACAATGTAATTGTTATTTTTTCTAAAATTTGGCGACTGTAGGTGGAGCTCCTGAGATAGAAACCAGCAGTCCTGCCTGGTGTCTCTTTAATCAGAAAGCTGATGGGAATAGAGGGCGATGGACACATGTAGGATCATTGGAAACATGCTCATAAATGGATGATAAAGTGATCTGCACACCAATCTTGCTTCCTCTTAATTTTTTCATTTTTTTTATTTACATTTCTGGCAACATTTTGAGCTGCAGCTCTTCCTCAGGCTCACAAACAAGTTCATTTAGACAGCCACACCTGATTCCTATTTGTAAACAGTCAAAATGTCCTCCTACTTCCATAACTCAATAAAGTGCATGTGCAAAAGTTGATGTACAAAGTTGATACCCGTCATTGTACAGACACATTAAATATAGTCTAGGCAGGATTTTGGAAAATGTGCTTATTTAGAGTCCTGAAGGCAAATCATGTTAATTTTTGGCATACAACATTTTTAGGGGTTTTGAAGGGTGCTGAATCCAAATCTTCTGTATGCCAGGCTCAAAAATTACCCATAATGCCTCAAAATGGAGAAATCCAAAATGGCCGCCGCTGACAGGTGAAAATCTAACTTATCACTTATCTTTTTGACTGTACAAGGTAAAAACCTGCATGTAATGTCCTTTTATAGGTTTTCACACATGGAGAATTCAATACAGTGCTCAGATTTAAGATCAAGACTTAAGAAAATGCTTGAAATGATGTACATGGTTAAAATTGATGTCTCGGAATTCATAAAAACAAGGATTAAGAAAAAGGTCGATGCCATTCAGAAGAATCAACATAAAATATGTTTAGAAACAAGGTTGATTACAATACTTCAACTATTTAATTGCTTATTTATTTGTATTTTAACTATTTGTTTTATAATTGAAGAAAATACATGAAACTCATAGGCCTTTAGCCATTAGCCTGTGTTTAAAACGGCTATCTGCTAATAGATTTGAGCAACTACTGGGATATTTAATTTTATTTTAGCATTATTGTTTTTATGTCTAGTGTGCTATGGTGGAATGTTTGCCCATCCTACACACCCCTGTACACAAAAATAGCAACACATAACTCTGAGAACCCACCACTCCAATATCCCTCAAGAAGATAGGCTACGCCTTCTGCCAATTCTCTCATAGGACGCTCAGCAATAATGCCTGAACTATTGAAACATTACCAACTATTTGTTTGAGACAGTGTAATAGCCTAAATCTCTACAAACAGACATGTAAAAATAATATGTAGTCTATCTATTATTAGGTAACATTTTAGCCTGCTAGCAAGCCTTAGCGCCAAGGAGCCAACTACCATACTGTTAGAATCAAAAACAGCAGTTCTCTAAACCACTTTAGGATTTCTATTATGGGTATTTCCATCTCAATTCAACACCTAACACCTTTTTATGTAATCTGGAGTGAATTCCCCCACCTATTGACAGTACTTACTTAGCAATGTGAAACAACAGGGCTACGGGTGGATTTACTCTGGATAATGTAATGATGTAATTTCCAAAACAAAAGCCATACTGGGTAGCATGTGCAGGACTCTAAGATCTTATTGAAATTACTGTCCATCCCATCATTCATGTCATCTCGAATGTGGAGCTCTCGTATTTTCATCATGGTTTGATGGAACCATGCTCAGGCAGAGGCGAAGGAAACCCAAATCAATAAGAAGGGAATATTAGCCAGCTATGACAGGAGACAAGATAGCTGGACACCAGTATGGCTAGCCAAGGGAGGAGAAAATGGCACTGGTGAGGACCTCATCCTGGATTATTACAGAGATTTCAGTTTGAGAGTTGCCAATAGAGCATTAGCATTGGCATTGCATTGTCTGGGAATAACATGTTACAGTATCAGTGATCATGTTCTCCTCAGCTATGAATACGCTGAAAAATTCAGCAGAGGTGCAGTGCAGAGGACCCTTTGGGCCCCTGACATTGTATACGTCCCTTATTCGTGGATGACCTCATATAGTCCCTTCAACATCATTACCAGGTTGCAAGTGGAGCCTAAAACGCCTTGGGCAACTCATTATCTGGGAATGGGTATGGAATTCAAGCCTGCTAAATCTAGGTGCTAGTAGTAAAGGAGGGGAAACTACTAGTAACTATGGCATCAGGCTGAGCAGGCTTTGGAGGTTTTCTGTGGCTACTCTACAACAAGGTGAAGAGAAACAAAGGCAGCAGCTAGTGCAGGATGAGGTCCATACTGACATGGAGAAAGGTTGCTTCTGCAGGTCAGTAGCCTAAGTAGCGGTATGTGGCATGTGGATGTGGATGTTGGATACAATGGGACAAGGCATTGGTTTGAAAGATCACTAGAGCAGAGCTTTGGAAGACTAAACCACGCCACATTAGATTCCTGACCAATCTCTTCTGCAAGGGCTCCAGCATGTCCCCTGCGCCAGATAAGGTCTCAGGAGGACATCCATACCCAGAAACCTTGGGAGAAGGGTGCTATCACTGGTGACACAACTATGTGTTGACACCTACTGTATGTCTGAGGTAATCACCACAGGGATGATTCATAGCTGGCAGCAGTAACCAAGGCAATCCATAGTCTTTGGTAAAGTAGGGGTGAAGCCAAAGCAGTGTCCACATCTAACAGGAGGACTCCTGGAAAAAGCACTGAATTGGAAGCTGAAAGTTGACTGTGGGAGGCAGCCCAAATTCCTGGGATTTACATTCAGGTCAAATTTAGTCCTGTTGTCAGAATCAACACAACAAGTGGTCCTGTCAGAGATGATTGCCTCATATGAAGACCATGGAGGAGGTGATTGTTTCATAGTGATTGTTCAAGTAGACCAGGATAATGTTCAAGCAGAGGATTAAAGATCGGATATGACTCCATCAAGGTTGGCTGCAGAGGCTTTGCAGGTCTATCTCTCTACCTGGTATTGAACTGACATCCAGGTAGCTGTGGATCAAGAATGATCTATGGAAAATCACTGCTGCTGGGGCACAAGCTGGGAATTTTTCAACCCCAGGAGGGTTGCCTGGGTAAGGATGTTTGAATCTAAATGACTCACAACATCCAATGGAGCCCAGATTACATCACTGTTGATGTGCCAAAGTAGCATCAGAAGTTATAAGGACCAGGGTGGACTGTATATCCAATGTGTTCTGCACATCATGCTACCCCAAGTTCGCAAATTATCAGGAAATAATGCAATTGCATTGATGATACTCTGCTATTTCATCATGGAGGTGTTGGATGCAATCGACCAGTAAATTGTTATACAAACACTGCCATGAATCTCAAAGTTAATTGAGCTAAAATAGTTGCATAGTTCCTTGAACTTAAAGTTTTGGTATTGAATTAATAAGAAAATTACCCATTACACTTAACTGCTATTTGGAACAATTGCAGGAAAGGGTCAAACTAGTGGTAAGGTATTTAGCATTGCAAACCGCTGTTTTGTAAAAGACAGCTACCTGAAAATTTGTAATCTCTCATAGTAGATAAACTTTATATCATTTGTATATATCAGCAACAGATTTAGGCTATTCACAATGTGTCAAACAATGGTAATGTTATAGTTTTCGTGTTATTGCTGACCATCCTGTGAGAGGAGCATCTCTTCTTGAGGGATATTGGGGTGGTGGGTTCTCAGAGCTATGTGTTGCTATTTTTGTGTACAGGGGTGTGTAGGATGGGCAAACATTCCACCATAGCACACTAGACATAAAAACAATAATGCTAAAATAAAATTAAATATCCCAGTAGTTGCTCAAATCTATTAGCAGATAGCCGTTTTAAACACAGGCTAATGGCTAAAGGCCTATGAGTTTCATGTATTTTCTTCAATTATAAAACAAATAGTTAAAATACAAATAAATAAGCAATTAAATAGTTGAAGTATTGTAATCAACCTTGTTTCTAAACATATTCTATGTTGATTCTTCTGAATGGCATCAATTTTAACCATGTACATCAATTTCAAGCATTTTCTTAGGTCTTGATCTTAAATCTGAGCACTGTATTGAATTCTCCATGTGTGAAAACCTATAAAAGGATATTACATGCAAGTTTTTACCTTGTACAGTCAAAAAGATAAGTGACAAGTCTGTCAGCGGCGGCCATTTTGGATTTCTCCATTTTGAGGCATTATGGGTAATTTTTGAGCCTGGCATACAGAAGATTTGGATTCAGCACCCTTCAAAACCCCTAAAAATGTTGTATGCCAAAAATTAACATGATTTGCCTTCAGGGTTAATATTTTTGAAAACTGACCCTGACTAATAGAATAAATAAATTATAACAAAACATTCCAAGTATCATTTCCGCCATTTGCATCATGACATTGATAATAAATATATCATTCTAATAACTATGACATTCACATATACCCAATTAAACATAAATATACATTCACAGGCCATACATTTCAGGAATCATATGTTGAAAAAGCAGTAAACAGTGGACAATTCAGCATAACTTTTATGTCAAAAAGGGTCTAATGTCAAACTCCTGTTTAATGTATAGGGGGACCGCCTTCCATTCCGACATCCCCCACTCCGACATCCCTCCATTCAGACATCCTTCCATTACGACATCAACCATCCCAACATTTTTCGTACCGCCATTCAGACATACCGCCATTCCGACAGCATAATGAAGCACGTCCCTATTTGGGGGCATTATCTTTTATTGGTTTATTTAAGCGAAGAGAAAAGTGCGGCCGCTCTGAGATAAGTGCCCCTCCCCTCTGCTCTCTTGAGCTGTGGCCGCTGTCACCCTACTGTTGCCACAATTTTTACCTACATGCTTTGGGCATTCTCCCTCACTGTGTCTTGATTACTGTGCTCAATTCTGGAAGGGTGTCTTAACGTTTGTTGTGGGTTTGTCGTGGATATAGTCTAGCCTATATAGGCTATTCTCTCACGTGTGGAAGCAGGCTGGTAATCTGTGCGATCTGATGAGCCGGTCCACTTTTGGGCAGGTGGCATCTAATTATTTTTTACGCAAATGCAACGATTTCAAATAATTTATTTCTGTAGTCATAGGTTATTTTCAGCGGCGCATGAATAGCCCTGCAGCCCGTTATGATACAGTTACATAGCCTACAGAGGTTTTGGTCTGGGGATGCTTACGCCGAGTCGATGAAAAATTAAAGTCGTGGACAAGCCTGTCACTCACGTCCTAGTTTAGGCCTAGCCTACTACATCTTTTGATGACATAAATATTAAATATGTGTTCATCATTTGTTTATGACAGTTAATACAGGCTACATAAAACAACCTGCGGAGTTTCGCACCATGCCTGTTTTTCTCTCTTGGCAGCGTTATGCAGAGAGCAGATTTAGATAGCCTCCGTTGAGATTGGATGAATATCCTATTTTCTTTTTGCAAACCCATGTGGGTGGATGACAAATAAGCCTGAAAAAAAGGATTTTTAAAAAACTTCAAATATCCTCCCTAAAAAGAGTTTATATGTGTTGCTGTGAGTCTAAACTTAACCAATACGTAAATATTTTTTACATTTTTTAATTAAAATAAGTATTTATATATGAATTTGTCAAGGTAGTGCCTAAAACTGTCATATGGTGTGACATTAAAACAATTTGATATAAAATAAAAATTAGGTATTTTTTTCTTCTTTAATTTACGTCAATGTACTTATTAATCATGTTTGCTTTGATATGCAACATTTGCTTGTGAATATTTAGGATAAAAACTTAACATTTGACAAGTTATTATGTCAAGGAGGAGAATGGTCTGAACTCTAACCAGATATTTTAGCGTATTTCTGACATTCTTTGTCAAAAGTTGCTCAAAATTCTTGAGATTCTTGCAGATGTCATTTCCTTTCTACACTATTGATTTTGTCATGATCTGTCAGTTAGAAAGTCTTGTTTTATGACGTTTTCTATGATTATTTGACGTCACACCAAATGACATAGTGTCACGCCATATGATGAAATGCACCAAATCACAATGTATCAGCGCAAAAAAAGGTATTTCATGAAAATAAAATCATTAACAATGAATTTTGAAGTCCACTGAAAAGAACTTTAGGGATAACATCTATTTTTCAACTGCATATTACATGTGAAACATGGTGACATGGGGGAAAAATGGGAAAGGGAAATATAAATTGTACAGATCCTATTTTGCTAAATTCTTATCACAGATTTAATATATTTCATATATGATTTTTAAACTGAATTCGTGTTTTTACATATATTTCAATATAAAAATGCAGTTTGGTCATAGAGTGTGACAGAAATGTCATATAGTGTGACTGTACATTTTCAATGTCACAATGTAATAACAATGTAATAACAATGTCACTCCATATGACATAGTGTCACTCAATATGACATTTTGACAGTTTATCTAATTTATTAGACAACTAAATACAGCTAGATATTATTTAGCATGCAACTGACCACATGGCAGCAATGCTTTCTAAGAATTCATAAAGAAGATTTGTGAAAAATAACAATTTTTATTGCAAATGATGTCACACCATAAGACACAATTTTTTGGCCACTATTGATGATGTCGGATATGGAGCTTTTTATATAAAAATCTAAAAGGCAGACCTGACCTCCTGACCATGGCAATCACTCCTGACATGCTACTGTAACTTCCTGATGAAGCAGGGTCCGTGTCATGGCAATGATGTCCAAATTAATGCCCGTTGAAAATATAAAATATAGTGTCACACCATATGACGTCCATTGTAGGGACAAAATATATTTGATTAGAACTTAGTTGGACGTTATGCATGGGCATCGAAACTTTCTGTGGTTATAGAAAACATCCACTTATTTTATTTGCCTGGTAAAATTTTAAAGTATTTATACTTTATATGGATATACATTCTAATTAGGAAAATCACACGCATAGTGGACAGTCACACCATATGACATTTTTTATGTTTGGATAGTTGTTTTATGTCAAAATTTAAATACAACACCAAAATTTTTAGTATGCAGGAAGTTGATCCTATCAGACCAACAACATTTCCATGTCAATTCTTAACAATTACCATTTTTTATACGTGTGTGACAAAAGGACAGTCTGAATTTTGCTATCCGTCATCCACCCATGTGTCAATTCAAGGCAACTAGATTGCAAAGTAGCTAATAGTAACCAGCAAACGTTTCTTTCCGTGGGCAAAGCAATGTAATGTTCCCAGTTTGCGTGGTTACTCTGTTTTGCCCATCCCACTTAGACCCATTCGATGGATCATTTCCATGATCTTTCTAAATGTAGGATATGGTCCTACCATACTCTTAATATGCACAGGGCCAGACATTAATTTTACCCATCTAACCATTCGTGGTGCTTTTTATTCTTTTATTTTAGCGCAAAGCGGTTTTACAGTGCCTATATATGTTCAACTAATTGACTGGTCATAATAACAAAATGTTATATTTGGATGTATTTGCTGACTCATATTGTTGTTAACAAACCATCATACTAGTGGTCCGCAAGTAGAGGTTTATGTCCAATAACGCATTATCCAAAGCAAAAGCTGGAGACGTCTTTTACGCAAAATCTCTCATATAGGCTACTTGACTTTTGCTTTTCGTTAGGTAGCCAATCTATAGCCTAGACTACCACGATAAGACTGGATATCCATAAACTTTGATTTGGGGGATAATAGTTGTATTAAACTTTTGGGACTTTGTGTTTGTTTTTGTGTTGATTTACTCTGCTTAAAAGCGGCTGCTTTCTCCTGCGCGGAGGCCATCCGACGTTTGTTTATGCCTAGCTTACAACTTCTCCAAGTTTACTTGTTGTTTCCAGTATATTTTTTTCGTTAAGTTATTAACGAAACAGAACATAGACCGATGGTATTTTATAATTGATGTGTTATTCACTGCTTAAACCAGCGCACTTTACTGCAGCAGTCTTTTATAGCGGCTGTGATTTAGCTCCCTAGCAGGCCTACTATAAGGGTGATTTTTTATTTTCATTATGAAAGTAGCCAACACCAAAGGTCACTGAGAAGAGAGCGAGAGAAAAAAACACTTGTACATTTAAAGGGGAAGTTTGGTTTTTAACATGTTTAGCCCCTTTTCTGGAGTGTCTAGGATGAAATAGAATCATCAACACCAAAATTGTGACAACTGCTCCTGTCTCTGATATTTGGCTCATTTAGAATCCTCCCTTTTCTGCTTCAGAATGGCTTGCTTTGTGCATGTCTGATAATGGCTTTAAAAGAACCTTAAACCTTTGATTTAAAAAATGTGCCGCTCACCAAGTGGTCAGTGGAGTTTGTTGATGTTCCACAACAATTATCATAGCGAAATACAGTTCCTATCCAGCTTTATTTGTCTTCTTGTTGTGCTAGTTGGTATTGCTACGCTGAAAAAATAGTTCCAGAATGTTCAAAATACCATATAAAATGTGACAGAAACTCTACTTTGTTACTATAATTGTTTTGGAACATCAATGGACACTACTAAACACTTGGTAAGCTGCACATGTTTTAAAACAAAGGTTTAAGGTTGTTTTAAGGACATTATCGGACATGCACAAAGGAAGCCATTCTGAAGCAGAAAAGGGGAGATTGTAAATGAGACAAATATCAGAGACAGGAGCAATCATCAAAATTTTGGTGTTGATGATTCTATTTCATCCTAGACACTCCAGAAAAGGAGCTAAACATGTTAAAAACCAAACTTCCCCTTTAACTGCGTTATGAGTCAAGTTGTGCACTCACTCCTTGTGTTGCTCTCATGCATGAAACCGGCATTAAAGACAATGAAGGACTAACGTGTAAGAACTATAACAATGACTTTACTATATGAGATGTTTTAATCTTTATTTGAATAGGCCCTATGCTAGAAATTCAGAGGTTTTTTTGGCTCTCAGTAATGACCCAGCCAGGACCTTTTTTGGCCTCATCAGCCATGATAAGGTAGAGTAGTAGAGTAGAGTGTACTTTATTGTCCCCAGGGGGAAATTTGTCTTGGGCTTCACCCACTGCATTGCATACAGTACTCACATACACACATACGTTCATACAACATAACATAAAAAACATAAAAAACAGAGAGAGACATTGAACTGTGCACTGCACTGTGTGAGTATGACGTTTCTACCGGTCATTAACACTTTGAATGCCAGAAACGTAATATGCCGTTATTACTTGTCATGCGTTGAGTGCCAAAAACGTAATGTTACGTTTTTGCCTTTTTTTTAATTTACGAAAATAGAAACCCTCACACAGGTTATATATGATTTTTGGAACTCTGTGATAAATAGAACTGAAATAAATTACGATCGGAAACTCATAAAAACTCACGATCTGCACATTTTGTCTGGACATTTTCACATCACAAGGCAGCATTTGATTACTATTGCAGCATTCGTGTCAAATAATGCACGTCATGTCATGTTGTCCTTTCGCGGGTTCGTCACTAGGTGGCAGTCTCACCACAGGCATGATTCGGCTTGTGTCACTCCTCGAAACTTGACAGAGAACACGCCATCATAATCATAAAAGAAGCGATATCTCCTTTTCTAGAAAAAAACAAGGATTTTGATGAAAACTACCCACTGTTTAGCTTGGGATTTCTCAGGAACGGAGGCATGTAGAAATAAACGGTTTTCACCCACTGAGAGCTCAGAGTCTTACCTTTCAAATGACCCATAGTATGTGTCCATAGCTATAACACAGAATACGCTGTGGCTCTATAAAAATAGGCAACAGTGGCCTGGATTGCTGGCACTCTGGGCCAAAGCTTGTTAAAAACACCTGGCATTCAAACTGTTAAGCAGTCTTATGGCAGTTGGGATAAAGGAGTTCTTATATTTTACTAATCTGCATGACCTGAAGCGTCGGCCTGAGGGAAGTAGGGTGAATTCATGGTGGAGAACATGTGTGGGGTCCTCTAGGATCTTAAGTGCCTCCCTGAGCACTGACTTTTCAAAGAGGGACTGCATATCCCTGGCCCTGTTGGGCAAGGCAAGGCTCCCTCATGTCGGAATGGCGGTATGTTGAAAAATAGCAAACATGCCGCCACTCCGACTAAGAAAATAAAAGTGCAGGGACATTTGCTATAACTGAAAATACCGCCACTACGACAATTAGACGTCAATGTCGGAGTGGCGGTATGTCGGAATGGCGGCATGTAACCAATGTATAGATCCATAAAAGTTCTCTTTTTAAGAGCACAGAATTTATGTCACCCCCTCTACATGGTTTTCTTATAGTTTCAATTCCCACATACAAGAGGTTGGATACTGTGTGTTCGTTATTAAAGTTTACAGCCACTGGATTAGATGAAACATTATTGCACTTCGATGTTCAGAAATTCTAAATTAAATTAATTAAAGCATACAATGGCAAGACCACAAGGGCATTGATGTATACAGTGGTTGTGCAGGTATGATCCCTTTTAGATGATTAAATGCGTTAGATTTATGTGTAAAGTTACATTATGACTCTCCACATGGATAGTTGCCTGCTGGTATGGATTGGAAATGTGCAACATTTGGATTTCAAGTTACTTTTGACCAAAAAAAAGTAGTGCTTGCAGGGGACCCTGTATGATTGCACTACATGCACACACAATTGAAAAATAGGAAAATCTATATACTTGATTTATCGCCATTTCTAAAATTCAAAATTTCAAATCTTCCTTTGCGACCAATGTAAGCTCAGAACCCCAGGAACAGATAGACTCAGTCACTTCACTGCTACACGTTTTTTAGTCAACAGGCCTACTAGCCGTCTTCTCAGTTCTTTTGTTGTTAAACAGTAAGTGACAGGGTTGACGAGAGGGGGCAGGAGCGATGCCACAATAATTACAGCATTTCTTTCGGTCAGATTAAGTTTCACACCAACTCTAGTAAGCAACACAGACACCATTTTAGGTGCATAGTAAGTGAAAACTACAATGATATGTGATATGCAAGTGCTGAAAGTCTTCCTCCTTCCTCCCTTGTCTGCCAGTCTCAGTACAGTATAGACAATAGCAATATATGAAGCAAGGATCAACAAAAGATGACAAAAAAGCCACAAGCCTTTGATTACTGAGACTGCAAAAAAAGGCACAGGGTTCAAACATCCAGTCCTTAAGATTGCTGGATAGTCGCAAAACACATATCTTATTTTGTTTCGACAGTATGGAATACTGGTGACAGTTCTTGCATTTGGAACCATTGCTCCTAAGCCAATGACCCAGCAAGCCAGAATGGCTGTGATGCAGCGCGGGTTTGTGAGGATGCTGCTGTATCTCAGTGGAAAGGTAATTGCAACCATTCGATCCACAGCCATAAGTGTTATTGTCAGACACATAGTAATATCCCCAAGGTGGTAAGTGATCATACAAGTTGCACATGAATTAAAAGTAATAATTTTCATTTTTGCAACAACAGCAGCTATCATTGTTATGCTTGAGCTAGAACTAAACATGATGTCTACAATGGCTAAGTTACAAATTAATATATACATTGGTGAGTGCAAGCGCCTGTCAGAAATGATTATAGTCAAATTTGTACAGCAAAAAAACAGTATGAGCATATAAGTAATCAGGATCAAAGCACCAAGAAGTTCCTTATATGAAAGATGATCAAAACCTGTTATGATGAACTCAGACACCTGCACAGCTGTGTAATTTTTGGTTCCCATGTCAGGTTAAAAGTGAATGAGGAAATTACATTGAAGAATGCAGGAATAGTATTGGTTCATATGTCATCCCCATAGTTCTTCAGATACAAGAGAGACATTGTATCTGGTGTCTTGCTTGATCTTGTGATACGAGTCTTCATCTCAGTCTACAGAAGAGATTTGTCACCTTTTATACAACCTGACCTACATGGATAGTGGGTGGGTTTGTACCCATTGCCTAGATTACCAAATGATGACATTTGCCAGTGTCATGTCTGGCAGTAGACGCTGGAACTCTAGGGGGCGATACCGCTCCTAGATGAGCTAGCACTTCACACACTCTCCACCTAACTCCGCTGTTTTGCTTGTTTTGAGTTTGTTACCGGCTACTTAAGCAGTCTCCTGCCTCTCTACCAGGCCCGGATGCAGCAGGCTTTGAATCTGCAAAGTATGCTCTCCCAAAGAATTGCCAAAATCGCTGTTTCAAATTCATCAAGTTGAACGCAGAGTGATCTTACGTCCCCCTTCTCCCCTGGATCAATGGAAAATCTCCCCAATGCTCCTCTGATGGCCGAGTAGTTGTCCCTGAAGGCCAGTCAGCTCTGCAAGTCCACCTGGTGTTAGACAAGGGTTTTAAAGTCCTGTTAATATTTGTATTGTGGAATATTTCATCCAAGCGGTGCGTGAACTTGGCACAAAATGCATACAGAGACTGAAGCAAGTTGAAAAAATCTCTGTCCTCTACGCTGTTCACCCCCACGAGATTTAGGGAATGTGCAGCACAGGGCAATAATGGATCAGAGGGTTGATTTTTTTTAGATGGGCCTGGAGACCATTGTATTTTCCTGACATATTGCTTGCGTTGTCATAACTTTGACCTCTGCAGTTTGACAGGTCTAACCCGAGATCAGCTGTCATTTTCACAGCACATTCGGCGAGGCTGGCCCCCTGTGTGGCTATAAATTGGCTCGAATCCGACTAATCGCTCAACTATTTGCCCTTCATCTAAAGACAAATGTGAGCTGGTCAGTATGCGACATGTCGGGCGTTGAATCCGTGATGACTGAAAAATACTTTGCATGCTGTAGTTCGGATGCAATTGTCCTTTTTAATTTCTCACCCATCAAACAAATTAGTTCGTCACACACAGAGTCTGTGAGATCTCCCCAGAGCACAAGATCAGTTGAGATGATAGGATCCACTGCCTTCGGCTGCCTAAATGTGTCTTCATTGTCATCAACATCCATATCCGAGTCTTCTTCGTCTCCTCTTGGAAACTGAACTTGGCCGGAGGTGCCTTCTCCAGCGTCCTCTTGCACCCCCAAGTACTCCTCGCTCCTATCTCCCTCAATAAGAGGCCTACCCACCTCTTGGTGGGCATCGTCGCCGTCTGTGCTTTGGCCAACATTAACGTCTTCCCCGATGTTCAGAACAGGTTGTTTCTCATGGGGGGTGCACCAGGTAACTTAACACCAGCAGCCAACACATTGAATATTTTCCCTGTAGCCTATGACAGACCACCCCTAATTAGTCAATTGATCATTTTCATTGTTCTCAGCTGCAAATTACCTGCTAACTATTCTCTCTTTTTTTGCAATTATCCATTCTCATTGCCCTCAGTTGCTTACATGGCTGCCAATATTGTGGGACCCCACCCAACTTACCCTATGACATAAATAGTTAGGACAATTCTATGCAGGTGGTTTAAGCACACAGTAGCTGAACAGTTACTAAGTGTAAATTGTCCATTTTAACAATTGAGGCTTTTTATCCAACTTAAAAGTCTGTGTAGAGGCAGTATAGACCCAAGAAACACATTCAAATGCCATAAAAAGTGATTTTTTGTAATATAGGACCTTTAAGTTATTAAATTCTGTTTTCTACCTGCAACTTTAGTCTGTGAATCCGCCTCCTTACTCAGGCGCAGCAACAATGCAGGAGTTAATCAACTCACAGTGTTGGTCAATAACCAGCAGCCTAGAATACAGACTCTAGAAATTGCTGTGCAGCAGTTAAATGCTAATGTGCAGACTCTACAGGCAGCCCCCAGCGGCATCAGCTGCACTGCCACCGGTAGCTGCTGCGTCTCCGGCTGCTTCACCGGCCACTCTTGCTGTCCCTCCCCTCCCGTCACCACTCCACTAGTGGCCCCTAAACTGTTCTCTGGGGAAGCTAATGCCTGCAGGGGTTTTGTGCAATGTAAACAGGTCTTCCAACACCAAGCCCGGCTCTTTCCTTCTGAACAAGTCAAGGTGGGTTACATTATCTCCCTCCTCACCGGTTCGGCTCTTGCGTGGGCCTGTGCAGTCTTTGATGATCAGCTACCTGAGAGTAGCGATTCCACACTGTTCCTACAACGTTTAAATACAATGTTTGATACAGGTCAGACAGAGAACCAGGCCGCCCAGCGCCTCCTGACCATGACCCAGGGGAGTTGCTCTGTTGCTCACTACGCAGTAGAGTTCCGTACTCTAGCTGTTAGAAGTGGAATTACGCCTTGTGTTCTGCTTTCTATCATGGACTACGGGACTATGTAAAAGATGAACTGGTGAACCGAGACCAAGGGGCGACCTGGATGCTCGACTCCTGGATCGGAGATAGGCTCACCACTTCTCCTCATGACCCGGTTGTGTTGGGCTATCCTTGGCTTACAGTCCATGAACCCCAGTTTGCCAGGCCGTCAGGCACTCTGCTTCACTGGGGATCGGTCTGTGTGGAAGAAGGTCACCTTCCCGTTCCGGACTCCCAGTTTCCCTGCACTTTCAGGACTGACTGCCCTGTGCCTTGGTCATCGGAAGACTCTACACCTACCAAGTCAGTCCTCCCTGCTTCCAATACTAATATACTTACCCCTCACTCTTAGACAGATGTTACCTAAGTCCCCTCGGCTTATCACGATCTGGAGTAGGTCTTCAGCAAGAAGGCGGCGACTGTCCCTCTTCACCGGCCTTATGACTGCCATCGAGCTCCATCCAGGTTCTGCTGGAAGGAGAAGATTAACATGAAAGGAAGGAAGAAGACTAACATGAAAGCTTTTCAGTCGAGGATTACATCTAATGCATGTATGGGAAACGGGTCCAAATAATCTCAAAGGCATCTCACTTACTCGTTTTGAAGGTGCTATAGAACATCCATCAAGTCACTCTTTTGGTTCTCATTCTTGAACAGAAGACCTAGAGGGTACTTTTTTCCCCAAAAAAACAATATAAAGACATGTGTGACAAAAGCTTGAAATATGCCTCTTACAGTATACTTGTGTGACAGCCTCACAGTGTGATTTCTCCAAAAATAATAAGCTTAAGTTTGACTGAAAATCAACTTCCATGGGTTGAGGGCTTGGCCATTTCCTCTGAATATTGGTGGGGAATGTGGTTGACAACAACACTGGCGAGGGGCTTGAATGCATCCAGGTAGTTTGTCAGCATATGGCTTCCCAATGTGTGCCTGGGTGTGTAGTCCTGGTAGTGACTTGGAAAGGTCGTAGTCAGACAAGCAGTACTCTGGCTTCTTCTTGTAGACAGAGTCCCCTTGCTTCACCTGGACAACATACATGTGATGGATCCAGTGTATTGATTTGTTGGTGTTATTGGGAGACTGATGATGAGTGTGAATGAACAAGTTCAGTTTATCAAAGACTATGGAGTATGTTTGAGGTAGGGGTGACTGTGGAAGAGGTGCAACACCCAAGCTTGCCATTTCCCCATCTGAGATTGTGGTGAAGGTGAAATCTCTGGTGTCACCTGTATTGCTTGGCTCTTCAGTGGGGACTTGGAGCTGAATAAATCTTCCAGGTCTCTTTTCATTGACGAAACTGGAAGCATGCAGAGTTTAACAATCTTTTTCTGCTTCGTCACTGCGCTCCGGTGTAGGCTACAGTCAATATTCCCAGTTTGGCCAAACGTATAAATGCAGACTTTCACCCATACCAATGTAGTAGGGCAGTGCTGATAAACCTGGGCATCTTCCCCCTTAATGCTACTGATACAGCAGTACAAATGTGGGGTGCTGAGTCTTTGGCGATTGTGTATGCATAGAATAAGAAGAATAGGAAGAATAAATTACACCTAGAGTAAAATGGTAAAACAAAAGTAAACAGACCCACCTTAAAGGGCATATCCATTAGAAAGAAAAAATCAGTGCCTTTAGGCTAAGGGCCCCCTAAGCCCTAACTGTATTGAAAATGATTTTCTCCATTTATGGTTTCCTTTGAACTTTCTGAAAAATATAACTGAGCCACAGCTGCATCATAAACAATGATGTGTGTGCATGAAATAAGAAGAAACAATCATAAAATACAATTTCACTCTGGTGTTTCTTGTAAAACCAACAAAGTAAACAGACCACCTACATCTTGTCTGGTTAACAAATTCATATTACAGTGCGGAAAGGAGAGTGAACGAGTGGTAGGGGCCACTCTAGGAAACTGGTGACTTTAGAAGAGAGACTGGTGAGCAGGCAGACCACGGTTAGATGGTTGGGGTTGGAAGGAGGACCGAGGCAAGGGAATCCTTTAGGAAATTTATTGAAGCTCAGAGCTTTGATACAGGACGACAGATGTTTAGATGTATGTTTGTGTATGTGTGTGTGTGTTGAAATGACAAAAGAAAGAAAATATAATGAATTTACAATATATATGCATAACATATACAAAAATAATAAATATGGCCTTTAAATGTGTTCATTTCCCTTATTGTCCTTTAATGTGGAAAGTTACCCTTTAAGTTGATAATGTGGCCGTTAATGCCTTTACCATGAATGTGGCCTTTAATGGCCTTTAACTGGATAAGGTTATCAATTCATAAATAGTTGTTTCAAACAACCCAAATTAGTACACAAAAGTGATATTAAATTATAATATCATTAATAAAAAAATTAAACATAAATATGAATTAATACAAGTTAATCCAAAGAAAACAAAACAATACTATTGGACGTGGTACCGTTCGTCGCTGCACACAATGTAGGCTACTATAATCAGTAAGGGAAAGTTAACTGTAACTCACGTTTGGAAGACGCACACAAGGAAACTTCAAAGGGAATATCTCAGACGGTAACTCGGCCATACCCAGATGCAAACAGGATTGCTCCATAACTAGGTAGGTTAAATAATCTCATTAATTATCAGCAATAGGTAACAGGTGTGTCAGTGTAGGTGTTGTGGGTGTGGTGAGTGCGTAACGTGAGCCAGCGGCAAGGATGATCAGACTGTCGTCAGGTGTGAACCAGAAAGTAGCGAGTGAGGAGTTTTGTACAGTGAGCATGTTCACGTTTTCAGAAGTCAGTCTTGACCGATGAGGAGACAGGATATGTCCACTTACACTGAAGATTCGTTCAGAAGCCACACTTGTAGCAGGTACACAAAGGGTACTTTCTGGCCAATTTTGAGAGCATTGGAATTTCCATTACATGTGCCCTCCACCAAGCAAATGGGTTGTCCTCAGCGGTGACAACAGGAGGAGACATGTACAGTTTTCAGTCAAACTTTTCTTTTACTAACTGGTTTGCACTTCCTGAAGCTGCTGACTTCTTTGCAGTGGTGTTTGTGTCATCCAAATTCTCAGCAAAGTTTCCCTTGAATCTAGGATCCACAAAACTGGCGATGTTCAGCACAGCTTTCATCTCGCTTTTGTATCTCGGCTGCATCAGCAGATCTTTCTTTATTGTTTGCTTCATTTCTTTCATGAGAGTGCTGTCTTCCTCTTGAAGCACATTGTTGTTGATGAGCTCCAAGACTAACCTGACTCCGCCAGATGGACTTGCTCCCGCAATTCCATCTGGGAACCATCCGTTGAAGAAGTTTTGGTTCGTCAGTTTCGTTTTCGTTGGCTTAGTTTTGGCTGATTGGATAAGGCATCTGTCTATCACCACCTATGTTGGTGATAGACGGGCCAAATCAACCAATCAGACCAACGAAGCTTATGACGTACTAACATACGTACATGTTCTTTAGACCTGCTTCTCGTTGCGCCACACCTCAACCCGCCTCAAAGCCAACGCTGATTGGTTCGTTTGTTTGGCAACGTGCTTCAAATTCTCGTCAATGAAGAGTAGCCAGACTGAGCTGCAAGTGAAGACCTGAAGTTTGCGAGATCAGGGCTCTGGTTCCCAACAGCGTCGTTGCAAACTAACGTAGCGAGTGCATGCAGCTTGTCCGTGCTGGTCTTGGTCACGTGTCCCATCCCATTTGTCTGTTTCATCTGTCTTGTCTATGGCTGGCCTGCAGGGGAAGCGCTCTGTAGGAGTGACGTGGGCTAGTAGCTGGACTAATTAGGAGACGGATATAAATCCAGGCCTGATGGTCTACGGGAGATTCTCTCTCACTCTCGCTTTGGGCTGACACGGGTGGCCAGAGCAGGCTGCACTCATACTTTTCTTTGCTTTTGCACTACACCCCACAATGCTGACAATGCACATATTCTTGCTTTATCTTCCACTTACTGACTTTTGTACATAGTTCTTTACTTTAATAAATATACTTTCGTTAATTTAAGCACCTGTGTGGTCTCCCCTTTATGTTGTGGCTGCCTTGAGCCAGGCGGACATTACACGTTCTATCTTGCTCTGGTTCATTGTAGTTATGTTATGCCTATTCTCCGCACTGATAGCTTAATATTGCTGTTTGTTTTGCTGTCTGTTTAGAAGATGTGGCACTATCTTCTACTGGTTACATCAGGCTGTAGCATGTGAGCGTTCGTGAAGGCAAGGTATGCTATCATTAAAGGTCCCATATTGCGATCACTTTTTATGGCTTTTGAATGTGTTTCTTGGGTCTATACTGCCTCTACACACACTTTAAGTGGGATAAAAAGCCTCAATTGATAAAATAGACAATTTGCACTGTTAGTAACTGTTCAGCTGCTGTGCGCTTAAACCACCTGCATAGAATTTCCCTAACTACGTATGTCACAGGGTAAGTTGGGTGGCAGCTACGTAAACAGCTGAGGGCAATGAGAATGGATAATTGCAAAAATAGAGAGAGAGAAGTTGGCACTTTGCAGCTGAGAACAATGAACATGATCAATTGACTAATTAGGGGTGGTTTGTCATAGGCTACAGGGGAAATACTAAATGTGTTGGCTGCAGCTGTCTAGTTAGAGAAACAACCTGTTCTGAACATTAGAGCTAAAAAAGTTAGCTTGGAAAAAAGCGTAATATGGGACCTTTTATTACCAATTAATCCTGTAAGTTTTCGGGTGTATAGTGATGCTTTGACTCATTTTGATTCTCATATGTCAGGTTTTTATGAGACTACTGGAATGTTTAACCATTCTGGAATTTAAAGGTCCCATATTACGCTTTTTCCAAGCTAACTTTTTTTTTTTTTTTTTTTGCACCTTCCCTGTCGCCACGGGCCTGGCTAGCCTGTGGAATCAGCCAACAGGACACCCCTCTAGGGGCGCTAGCTGCACCCGGTATCATTTATTTTCGTCTACTTATTTGTTGTTATTCTTTTCTTTCTTTATTTTGGGCCGGTGTCCCTACCTCCTCTGCCCCCTGGCGGCGACCTACTAGTCTGTGAGCCTACTGCATTGGCCAGCTGATATGATACATTCAAACAATGACCGCACTGACAACATACCAGAGGAGGTGGAAGGTCATTGGTGTTCTGAGGGTGGTGTTGGCTGTGGTGTCTGTTTGGTGATCACATGTGCACACTCAGCTGTTAGTCTTTTCACTGCCTCATTAGTCCGGGATGGGATCAGGAATCCAAGGGTCTTAAAACGTGGGTCCAGGAGAGTTGGTAGGGTTAAGATACTCATGGTTTGGAGCAAGTTGAGCTTCTCCCTCGGTTGCCTTTGTACAAATTCAGCCACGTTCCTCGCCATGGGGGTTTGTTTCGACTGTGCCTGTTCAGCAATGGCATAGTCCAGCATTTTCATCATGGGCTGAACTTTGGAGCTAGACACATTGTTTTCCTCAGATAACTCTATAGTAGCCTCATTAAAAATGGACCAACAAGCCAAGACACTCCTCCACAACAACAAACTCTGCTGAGGTCAGTGGCGGTACATCCGTCTGCAGAGATGCCAAAGCTGCACCCACTGCTTCTCTCTCTGCATGAAGCCTTTCCAACATGTGGAAGGTGCTGTTCCATCGGGTGTCCACTTTTTTCATCAGCTTATGCGCTGGACGCCCCAAATGAACTTGTATCTGCACCAGTCTTTCCTTTACACCAAACACAAAAGTAAGAGCTTAGATCATATAATACACTAGATAAAAAGTGAAAAAAAATTTATGATTCTTTATAAAAAAATGGGTAGAGGGACAGAGATGGAATAGGACAGATATGGATGGAGTGTGAGTGTGTGTGTGTGTGTGTGTGTGTGTGTGGGCTGTTAGTAAAAGAGTGGAAGTATTATGTTGTCTATATGTATGTATTGTTGTATGAGAGTGTTAGTGTGTCTATAAGTAAGTGGCACTGGTTAACTATAAACATGAATTGTGTTGACTTTAAAACAATGTACTGGTGTGAAAAAAATCCAAATAAATATAATTGTAAAAAAAAAAAAAAAAAGTGAAAAAAAAAAACAGAGCTTGAAAGACTATTAACATTACATACCTTAGCAGCGGTGCTTGCATCTAAAAAGATTAACAATCTTTTTACCTTTAAGTGCGCAGCTCTGAGTCCTGAAGTTTGATCCAGTCCTTTCTTCACCAAAAGGTTGATTGTGTGTGCAATACATATTGCATGCCTCAGGTTGAGCTCTCGACCACATGCAATCATATTGGCGGCTGCATCTGTTACCAGACAGGTTATTTTTTGTCTGATCCCCCATTTTTCCATCAGAGCAGCTTTGGCAGCTGCCAAGTTAGCAGCAGTATGTGCCTCCAGGAAATGTTGCACTCCCAGCAGCACAGTTTTGAGGACATGACCATCCCTAATAAAGTGGCCAGTCACTGCTAGATAGGCATCCATATTCATGGATGTCCATATATCTGCAGTTAGGCTCACTGCAGCAGCCTGCTGCAGCTTGGCCTTAGCCTCCTGCTTAGCCTTTTTGTAGCGTTCCTCCACCAAGGCCTTCAAAGCCTGGAGAAAAGAGAGCATGTGTTGCATAAATGCATGGGAAATATTATGTGTCAAATATGAATGATCACATAGGCAAACCTGTCATACATACCTGTCTGATGGGCAGAACATACGTTGGCTCGAGTCTGTTCACAAAACCCCAGAAGCCTTCATCCTCAACCAGGGTGAATGGCTGGCAGTCTTTGACCACCATATCCACCAAGGCCTCATCCAGCAGCTGTTTCTTGGAACCAAATATCAACACAATCACATGATGTTATACAAACAAACATTAAAACAAACCTTCACTAGGTCCAACTGCTCCATCCTCTTTGTGCTCATGCAAGGCACGGCAATGCCTAAGCATTGAGGAGGTGTTATTGTAGCCCAGCTGTTTATCACGGATCAAACATCTCACCTAGGATATACAGTTAATGTAAATAAGATATGAAATACACAATGTAAAGTGTAGACTATAGGCTTATCAACCATAGGCTATGATAAAGTGACAACCACAAACATTTTAATCTCATTGAAATGAGAGCAGACTATTACCATAATGAACTTAACGGTCCCATATTACGAAAAATCACTTTTTATGGCTTTTGAATGTGTTTCTTGGGTCTATACTGCCTCTACACACACTTTAAGTTGGATAAGCCTCAATTGTTAAAATAAACAATTTACACTGTTAGTAACTGTTCAGCTGCTGTCTGCTTAAACCACCTGCATAGAATTTGCCTAACTATGCATAGATACAGACGGCAAGGTTTAATGCCCCCAAAATGCAAGTTTGGAGTCAGCGTGAGGGAAAACAAAGGCCAAATTAACATTAGCTAAACGTGCTTACATTACGTTATGGCAAGTTCACATTACACGATGAGCGGAGGGTCCATTGCTGCTCTTCCTCCCAGCACCTCGTGCATATCTTCATAGTATTGCCATGTCGTAGCGGTCTCCTGGCCTTCGCCAGTCCCACCCCCAGTGAAGGGAGTCCTCAGCTCCTGCAGGAAGCAAAACAATTAAAACTCAATGGCAATTATAAATGCATGTCATTGCTCACTGACGATATTTTAAGAGCACATAGTATTCATGTACTTAAATGGCATTACTTCTTGTTTACCTTGTACTTCTTTTTAAATTCTCCCATTTTTTGGAGACCTGCTGGGAGGACACCTTCCCCTGCAACCCCAGCTCCTTGATCAGCCTCCTGTGTTGTAAATACGAGGGATAACGTATGAGCAGGACAATTAACGCCTTAAATGCACTAAAACAAACCATTGTGAGCGACATATGACCTAAAACAAATTACTCACTCCCATTGTTGTTTGGCCGAGGCTTTGGACTTCAGAAATCGATCTTCGTTTTCAGCGCGAAAACTGATCAGGGTCTTTGTTTGTGCTTGAGTCCCTGTGAATCACAGTCACGTAACATTATATGGATACTTGTGATAATAGGAATCGAAATGACGCACACGTCACTCAAAAGTAACTTATCTATGGTTAATCAACCACATTACTTATAAATACAATTTCAAAAAAGACAACTCGGCACTTTCAAGTAGAGAACTGCACGGGACTGTTTTCTTCGTCCCGCTCCTGCCCGCTCCCGCTGAATTTCTGACCATTACCGCCCGCTACCGCAAGGGGTGCGCAGCGTGTCCGCCCATTCCCGCGATGTGTATGTCCATTCCCGCCCGCAACCCGCGAAAGTGTGGTATCAGTTATTCCCGCACACTGATAGAGATGCATTGATTTTTTTGTCTTCTCCCATCCCGCAGGAGAAAGTGTAGGCCTATTTTAGGCTATTAGGCTAAGAGAGATTCTTGGGGTTGACGCATTGGTCGGGATAGCGCTCCTATTTCATTATTTCCATGTAGTTTTTAAATAAAATAAAGGCAGTTTCATATTATATTATTTCTTTTTTCCTACCTTCATATATTCACGCAGTGATTGAGGTTAAGGTCTCTTTTCGACAGACATAAGAAACACAATATATTTAAATGCAACTTAGTCAAAAACCTTGCACCATCACGGCACATAAAACAGCTTGCTTTGCAAAAATAGGCCCATGGAACATGAAAATTATCAGATGTAGCAGGTATCTTTCTCGAAAAAACACAAATAGAAACTGTGATATCGTAAATAATGTTATCAGTTTAAGAACTGTTATTGAGTTATTGCGGAAATCAATGTTAAACTGTTGGAACTATAATATTGTCCACTAGAGGGCGCTCCAACATAAGAGTTAACAGAGCCGTAGGCCTATATAGAGAGTTAATGGATGGATTTACTGCCAGCTAGAGGAAACGTAGAAGCAGGTAAGAAGTAACTGAGAGACCTTGCTGCATGTTTGTATGAAGTTAATTCCTTTTGAATAAATAGGCTAAATGTTACAAAGCAAAGAACAATTCGAAGTCCCAGTCCCACTGTTCCCGCAGTGTTTTTAAGTTGTCCGCCCGTTCCCGCCCGCAGCCAAGTGCAAACCGCCCGTTCCCGCGAGTTTTGCGTTGGGTCCCGCGGGTCCCAGCGGGACCCAGTCCCAATGCAGATCTCTACTTTCAAGTGCATTTACTGATTAACGTTACTCGGTAAATAACGGCAAATAACGATTTTCCCCATACAGTGTTTATAGCAGAAAACAACTACACATTGCCACCATGGTAACTTCACACAATACCGCCATTGTTGAAATGTTTCGCGTTGCCAGGTAATCGTGTTGTATTCTGGGAAATATCTCGTACCCCTCCAGACAGAGGGTACATATCAATATGCTTCCTCGGGCTCGGTCCTCTGTCCTCCGTACTTGTGCCCCGGAAATTGTTCGAGGCTCGACGTCATCGAGGATGTCTCAATTCTCTAATTGCTGCGAGGAGGAGAGAGGAACGAGGACGGAGGAGAGAGGAGAAAGGTCCGATAAGCGAGGAAGCACAGGTGTATCCTTTGCGGAGAAAACGCGGAAGCGCGAACAGCGGGAATGTGCGTTCATTGGCTTGAATCGAAAGTCTAAAAAGTTTAAATGCCCTCCCATTCTGTCACCTCAACATCCAATTAAAAAAACGAGTTTGCTATTTGCGAAAAGGGAGTTCATATGACTGTTTGGAGCAAGGGAAAAGCATATTAGAAATAATAAAAAAACATCTTCAACTTCAGCAAGAAATTTGATTGTTTAGTCGAGTTTATTATGATGTGCATTGTCCGTGGTTATAAGACAAAAGTGAATTGATGCAAAACAGATCGTGGTTTAATTGTCTTGGTTTGATTACATTGCATTATGATGAATAAAATTGTTTGGTGGTTGTTATAGCCTATATTTGATGAAGATAGCATTTATTTTGGTCAGTTGTTTCAGAGATGTCATCTGTAATGGACGTCTCATACTAGTGATGCATGAATCAGGAGGACATCTCATTTCTTATATCTGTCTGCCCTCGATTCCTCCATCCTCCGATCGTTGCTTCCTTGCTTCCTTCACGGGAGGAGGGGCTAGGTCGGAGGAAAGGTTGGAAGTGAGGAAAGGAGGTCGGAGGAATTATGTATTGAGATGTACCCTCTGTCTGCCTGGCCGTACCACTACGTTTCGAGGGGTACAAAGCCCTCCCCCTTACCCCTACCCCTCTGTCTTAACGAGTATTGGGATAGCCCTACCCCTACACGTGAATGCCCAAAACGGAGGGGTAGGGGTAAGGGTAGGGCCAAGGGGTGAATTGAGATTGGGCCTTTGGCTTGTCCTAGATCCGGTCTTTACGTCGTGTGCAGCCAAACACTAGGGAGGAATGAAAACTCCACAGTCGCAGGCACACTCACACCGCAAACCACACTCACACCTCACGATGGGCAAAGTCAACTTTCCTTTACTTAGCTTAATCATGCGTAGAATCAAAACGTCGGTTCCAGGCTCTCTCTGAGGCACATCACTCCAGCCCTTTGTCTCAAAGGCGTGGTGTCCTCCTTGTGTGTCCTCCTCCTTGTCTGTGTGTGTAACTGCTGCCTGCCGTCCCAGTGGTCACCTGTCTGTCAATTAACAATCAGGCAGTCTCAAAGTGACTTGTGTTATGTTCAAGTGTTCTTATGTTCAAGTGTTCTTCCTTCTTCAGCACAGCTTCCTGCGCATTGAAGTGTGTTCTTATGTTCAAGTGTCATTCGCCCCTTCCGAAACCAGTCCCTAGTGTCTCCCCCTACACACTTTCCCTTTGTTTGCGCGTCCACGTGAAGGGTAAGTGCCATCCGAAAGCAATTTACCGAAGTGGAAGTGGGTTATAAAGCCCTTCAGCGTGAAGTCAGCACCGATGACTACTTTTCGAGGTTGTGTTCTGCTATTTACCGCTCGTGATGGAGCAGTTCATTCAAATGTTAGTTCCGCACGTCAGGTGGATGAAAACAACGAGATCCATATTGCGTCAGATCCTTTCACACCTTCTGTTGGGAAGTTTGTCCGAAAGCATCTTGCCCAAATTATACCCTTCCCACTATGAAGGGAACTTGTTGAAGCCGCGGAGGTGACTTCCACCGAAGTGATTAGTGGTAGATTCAGATTCAGATTCAGAAAACTTTATTAATCCCATCAGTGGGCAATTAAGTTCGCAGTCCCAGTCTCCATCTCCAACATTGGTGTAGTGATTAGGGACTAGTTTCGGAAATGCCGATTGTGTTCAAGTGTTTTTTACGTTCTTCAGCACTGCTTCCTGTGCATAGCAGTCTTCAGAGCGTCCTCCATCATCACCTGCATGTAACCTTTTTGAGCCTCCAGGTAGAAATCAGTAGCAATCGTTTCTCTCATAATAGTAGCCATCTATTGGAGCACATTTCGGGTGTCCCACAGTTCTGCTTCTCCTTCAGCAGATTCTCATGAATGACTGCCCTCTGGTCCAAAATCTGCTGCAACTGAGGGTCTGGTTCTCTTTGTGCTCTTTTCTTTTAGGGCGATGAAACCCGCACGGTCACCTCAGTGGACGGCGAAGGTGTGGACGGCAAGGAAGGTAGTGGTGTGCGTGACTTAATGGGGAAGAGGTCCGGCAAGGCGATGAGCACTGCAACAGTAGCCGGTCTGTGCTAGGTGATCCTTGCTCCCCAAAAGTAGTCTTTCAACTTTTCAGTCAATGTCCACTTCATTGCCAAAAGTTCTAATTGGAGTCATTCAGCTCAGCCGGGTGGAGGCTCCGGCTGGCGTATGCTATTACTCGTTCGGCCCCATTCTGCTGCTGCGCAAACACAGCCCCGAGCCCACAGTTGCTGGCATTGGTGTACAGTACACAATAAAAGGTTTGGTGAAGTCTGCATATGCTAGAATGGGTTCTTGCAAGAGTTCCTGCTTCAGTTGTTTGAATGCTGCTGCACATTCTGGACTCCACACAATGGGTTGGGAGCGCCGATCCGTAGAGCGACCTGTGCCAACCAATAGCGCATTTAATGGTCTTGTGGTTGTTTAAAATCCTTTTATAAAACGCCTGTAGTATCCCAATAACCCCAAGAAGGCCCGCACTTGCCTGAGAGGTGGGTGGCTGCCAGTCCTGGACAGTGGCGACCTTCTCTGGGTCCGGGGACACAACTTGGTGGCTTACTCCTTGCACAAGGAATTGCACCTCCTTCCGAAACAGCTGGCACTTGTCTGGACGTAGTTTAAGGCCATATTTCTCCATAGATAGGAAGATCCTCTAGAACGTCCTCTAGATGCTTCAAGTGGGTGGAGAAAGCTGCAGAGAAGGAATTTACATCATCCATGTACACAAGTGTAGACTCCATCAGCTGCCCTCCCAGGCACCGCTGCATAAGTCTCTGAAAGATAGCTGGTGTGTTGCACAGCTCGAAAGGCATTTGATCCCGTTCTTAAAGACCAAAAAGGTGTAGTGAAGGCCGTCTTTTCCCTATCCCCTACTTCCACCTGGACCTGTAAACACTATTACCTCACTCACGTCATGTTCAGCATTATTTCAGAAGCCAGAAATCCTTGAATCTAACTGGACAAACGGCTTGTCCATCGATTTAATTGACGTACACTTCAGCCAACCACATCGAAACCAACCGATGACGCTGGTTACGTTTGTTGGATTGGTTGGATTCAAAACAGTTGCTTCTTCGCTACGTCACACCCTCAACAGCAGCCCTGATTGGTCCGGTTAGAGAATATTGGGCTTGAAATCGCTCTGAAGGGCTTCAACATCAGATCGTTGCGCAGAAGTGCCTTACGAAAGTTACGTAGTGCATCATCTGACGTGAGTGAGGTAATAAACACTAGCCATGTCCAATGTGGAATACCAAGCTGCCTGTGTCAAGCTGGTCAAGATTCTCAGTAGTGGGAAGGCATCCTTTCTGGTTACACTAGGAACATTTCAAGGATGAGAGATGGGTTCAGCTTGAAAAGGCAACCTCTCTCTCTCTCTCACACACACACACACACTGATTTTGTTACATTCTTTGTTTATACTTGCTTTGGATGATCTGGATTTCTCATGGTTTATGCTTCTATTAGTTTATGATATATTTAAGTGTAAGATTACTGATATATTTAAATTTAGCCTACTAAATAGGTTACTGTTTCTCTGATGTACCACGCCATTCTTGTATCTCTAGCTGGTAAATTATAATATTCAAGGTCAACCTTCATTTTATAGTGGTGATGATGATGTTTTTTTTATTCAGTATCTTGCAAGATATTTGTACAATTTTACTATAAATTCATAAGGATGCTGATTGGGGAAAGCCCCTAATAAGCCACTTAATGTTGCTTTACAGTGGGGAAACCCAGGAAAATAACAGAAAAAGATAGACATGACATAGTGAAACATGCAAAAAGTATAAGACAACACATAAAAACAACACATATGTGACACATATATGACATCACATAGAACGACGGCATGTAGAGGATACACAACAGGTACAAAAATACACCCAAATGTCAACCCACCCATCCACACCACCCACCCCACCCCACCCAATCACAGTAGGGAAAACAGTAAAAAGATTAAGTACAACTGTGATGAGACCAAAATATCCTTTAGGTTACCTAAGGTCACTGTCAAATAGCCTTTATACATATCTAGACAGGATTTTCTTTTTTAGTGTTTTTTTTAAAAGGTAAAAATATTTGGAGATCTTTATTTTGTAGTCTGGCTGATTCCACAGCTGAAATCAACTGCACGTGACAATGTAAATTTGTGATTATACATTGACGTTTTTTCCCCCAGATCAGCTCTTTATTTCTGGTATTGTGTCTGTGCTGGGGATTGCAGATTGGGACAAGTTCACACAGACAGGCATTGGATTGGTTTATAACTTGATAAATAGTGCATACATTTAAGAAGACATTTAGTAAACCTGAGCTCTGAAAAAAGAGGACCAGTATGGTCTCTATAATGTGCCCAGAAGATGGTCCGTATGACCTTCTTTTGGAGTGCCTTTAACCTATCAAGATAGCTCGGAAAAGTGTTGCACCATATGATATTACAATAGTACAAGTGAGGTTCAAAAAGTGATCTGTAAAGGGTAAGTAAGGTAGAGAGAGGAAGAAAATCTCTAAGCCTGAAAAAAAACTAGAGTATTTTGATGGTGTCTTTGTAAGTTGCTCAATATGATATTTAAAGTTTTCGTCAATGTAGATCCCCAGGAATTTTGTGTAAATAGGTTACTGTTTCTCTGATGTACCACGCCATTCTTGTATCTCTAGCTGGTAATATTCAAGGTCAACCTTCATTTTATAGTCTAAAAATTAATTACATTAGATTAAGACCTAATTGATTGATTGATACTTAATTGCTTTTGGCCAAAGTTCAGAACAGGCCTGGAGGAAGCAAGGCTTACCCTGTATCTTCTGCACCTACATATATGATTCTGATAATTTTTCTATGTCAGAAACAGGCTTCCATAACATGCGGCATATCCCTAACGAAATTATTTTAAGATTTTAAGCCAAATAAAATATGAAAATACATCTGTGGAACCTCTGCAGGATAAAATCTAAAAATTAATTTCACTTGTCAATATAAAAAATTCACCATATGGTATTGCATGGTTTTACAAATTGTTATGCATGCTGTAGGCTATGCAATGAAAGCGAAAACCACTTTGTAATACTCTACATAAATAACCTGGATTTTGTTGAAAGATAATAGCAAAGAGGGAAACAGTATTTTTTGCTAATAACTAAAATGTATTGTTCCAAATTATTATGCAAAATGCTTTTATAAAATAATGTATTGTAAGGAACCAATGATATTTCAGTTTAATTAAGATTAAGCAGTAGATCATTAAACTAAAAGAGAAAAAAGAAAAACTTTTACATAGGAATTTACATGGGACATTTAAAAAAAAAAAAAAATTCAGTGTATCCATACGGGTGATGCGATCATTACCCTGGATAAATTTAGGGATTATGTTTACCTTGCAGTGAGGACAAGTTGTCCAGTACAGTACATGAGCAAATGAACAAAGACAACATTATAATTTGGTCTTAACTACTTTGCATTTCAGATCACCAAAAAACTGACCAAGAGAATTAGATATTGAAAAAGGTCAATCTGTCTGATAAATCAGAATAGGCATTTATTCCAACCTACTCCAATTGGGGAAACTGTCAGTACATGCAAGTAAATGGGCAGTGACAGAACAGTGTGGTCAATCTATCAAGTTCAAGTTTATTTGTCACATATACATAATCATGGCAGTGCACAATTTGTAGTGAAATGTGGGAATGAAAAGACAGAGAAAGGCTAAAAGGAGAGAGGAGTTAAAAAAAAGAGAGAGATTGTCCAAGATAGAATAAATAAAACAATACAAATCGAAAATAATAAATAAAAGTTAAAAAGAACACTTAGGATAAACCAAGTAGGCCTAAAGAAGTCCATGTTGTCATCAGGATCTTCCTACAGAAACGGATCCATAGACGTGGAGGGGGAGAGGCATCACTGCAGCTTAACAGGAGGGAGGAGGAGGGATCACATGCACAGAGATCTTATCGACCCAGGCAGTTGGGGTTGTTCACTCTCAGGTGGCAACAAATGCCTGCAGCAATTCCTGCATATGTTCTACCACTGCGAGTCTGTCATGGCACATGTCCTTTTCGATGCTGTGATATGTTGGGTTGACAGCTCTAGGACAAGGATGATTGGATAAGCTGGCAAGAAAAGCTGGAGTTGGAGTAGTGGCCCAACACCTGTACATTAAATATCCAAGCGTTAAATTCAGTTCACCAAGTGGAGCCAAGTCACTGTGGAGTAAGATAATAACAAGCTTTCACGCGTCATTTTATTGCAACACGTTTTGTAGTGAACAGGCCTACCAGGCGTGTTCTCAGTTCCTTTGTTGTAAGACAGTAGGTTACAGGATTGATTAGAGGGGGCAGTGTTGTGGCCACAATAAGAATAGCATTCCTCTCTGTCAGGTTAAGTTTCACACCAACTCTAGTAAGCAGTACAGATACTAGTTTTGGGGCATAGTAAGCTGAAACCACAATGAGGTGTGCAATACAAGTACTAAACATTTTCTTCCTGCTTCCCTTATCCTTCAGTCTCAGAACAGTCACGACAATAACAACATATGTCAAGAAGATTAGTGTAAAATGACCACCCAAAAGCCATAGCCACCAACCCACAATAATAGGAATTGAAAAATAAGGGCCAGGATTCATACACCCAGCTCTTACCATAGCAGCATAATCACAAAACACATATCTGATTTCAGGTTGACAGAAAGGAATACCATGTGCTGCGTCAACACTTGTACTCAGTGATAACATTGCTACGACCCAGGTTGCCAGAATGCCCAAGACACAGCGTCTGGTTGTCAGTATACTGTTGTATCTCAGTGGCAGACTGATTGCAAGCATTCGATCCACAGCCATCCATGTTAATGTCAGACACACAGAGACATCCCCAACATGATAAAAGAACATACCAGTAAAACATGAATTAAAAGATATAGTTTTCATTTCTGCCAGAAGCACAGATATCATAGTTATACAAGCACTGGTGCTAAATGTGATATCCACAATGGCTAAGTTACAAATGAATATATACATTGGTAAGTGTAAATGTCTGTCTGCAATGATTAAAGTCATATTTATGCAGCAACATAACACTATGAGGATATATGTTACAAGTATGATGGAGCCAAGGAGTTTCTGGTGTGAAACATGATCAAAGCCCATTATGATAAACTCAGACACTCGCGCAATTGTGTTATTTTTGGTTCCCATGTCTAGAATAAAGAAATGGAAAGAAATTACTTGAAAGAACTAAAATCCTATTGTCTCACGTTTCATTCTAACAGTATCCCTTTTCCAGTATGTTGCTTGTTTCTACTTCAATTTTAGTTGCCATGAGACTTGTCAGGTGCTCTCTGTTCACAGAACAGAGTTTGGTAGCTTTTATATGTTTTGGCCATGGTCACCATGCTGCTTTGCAGAGTGAAATGAAATTGAGCGCATGGGAACTCCTAGGCTAAGAGAACACTGGGATTTGGTGTTTGCATGGTTACCTGTGTGTATGTGTGTGTGCTTCTGATGTTTTGAATCAGGTCCTTCGAATGTGGCACTGTTTCATTTTTCAATATTATAACAATAGTGATGAAGCATCTTTTTTTTTTGATTTTTTTTTTTTTTTGTATCCTTATTTTTTATTGTTTTTAAACATCCAACAATTTTCATTGTGTGTATTCAAATACATCAGACAGAATTATAAGCTTTGTCTTACCCATCTCCCAATAACCCACCCACTAACCTGAGCCAACTATTAAAATAAAGAAGTAAATAAACATTAGTATTTGTCAAATAATAATGATAGTTTAAAAAAAAATCAGTGGACAAAAAAAGGAAAGGGAAGAAAAGAAAAAGAGAGAGAAAAAAAGAAAACATATACAATACAGTATTAGGGTACAGTCTCATGTGTTATTGTGACAATTGAGGGTTTATGTCCATAGATCTGGTTTCCAGAAATGTAATGAATGAGTCCCAAATTTTGTGGAAAATATGGCTTTTGTGCTTGATGGCATATGTCAGCTTTTCGACCGCTAAACAGGAGGACAGTTCATTAACCCATTGAGTTACAGATGGAACACAAACATTTTTCCACTGTCTGGCAATTGCACGTTTTGCTTGTAGTAAGCAGAGCTTGATCAATTTGTTTTCATGTGATCTGAGTGATAGTTCTTCAGGGATAAGGCCAAGGATACAGATTACTGGACAAACAGGAATTTCTTTCTGAATAATGCAAGAAATAGTCTCCATTATACTTTTCCAAAATCCTTGCAATCCTTTACAGGCCCAGATACAATGAAACAGGGTTCCTTTCTCTGTCATACACTTATAACAGGAGTCCAGAATATTAGAGTTGAACTTATGGAGTTTTTCAGGAGTTATATGTTCTCATGAGCCAGTTATATTGAATTAGCTTCAATCTGCTATTAATAGTCATAGTTTGAGCTTGGTGGCATGCCATTTCCCATTCTGATTCTGAAATATCCTTTTGGAAATCTTCTATCCAGGCCACTCTCTTATAGTCTGAGGATTCCCTTGATGACATAAGAAATCTACCATATACTTTAGATACAGTCCCTTTTGCATAGGGATTTGGTGTTATCAATTCTTCTAAACCATTTAAAGAGGGAGGCTGATATGACTGGCTCTTAGAATGGATAAAACTCCTTATTTGAAAATATTTAAACAAATGGTTCTTAGGAATCCTAAAATTATCTTTCAAATAATCAAAAGTCATAAGTGTATTGTCCATAAAAAGATCTGAAATTTTCTGTAAACCAAGCTGTGCCCAAAGTTTGAAACCAGGGTCTGATGTACCTGGTGTAAACCTTGCATTGCCCCAAATAGGAGAGAAGTGTGATATATCCCTTGGCTCTCCAACCATTTCCTGTGATTCATGCCAAACTATGATTGTGTTTTTAACAAATGGATTGATTGTGTTCTGTTTAAGCTTTTTGGGAGAGTTGGAATATAAATATCTGTCTAAAGTTAGCCCATTGGCTCTTTGTTCTTCTATCTGAACCCATGGCTGGTTTGAGGGATTAGAGAACCAGAAGAGTGCAGCTCTAACTTGAGCAGCCCTGTAATACCATAGAAGGTTGGGAAACTGCAGTCCCCCCCTATCATAGGGTAGATAGAGCAGGGTTAAGCGGAGTCTTGGTCGTCTTTTATTCCAGATGAAATTTGTAAATGTTTTTTTCATAGTAGAGAAAAAAGCTGGCAGAGGAGGGAGAGGAATTGATTGAAACAAATATAGAAATTTGGGGAGAATGTTCATCTTAATGGCATTGATTCTACCTATTAATGTGAGGGGAAGAGACATCCATCTATTCAGAGAATTGTTTACATTTGAGATAATGGGGTCATAGTTTTGTGGGACTATATTTTTTATTTGAGGTGTGAGAATAATTCCCAAGTATTTAAAGCCTTTTTTAGACACTGTAAAGGGATGTTGTATTACTGGATTATTTCTTTCTTGTTCATTGAGGAAAAGAATTGTAGATTTAGACTGATTGATCTTATATCCTGAAAAGGACCCAAAATAACTTATCAGGTTTATCAGAGTAGGCATTGTGTTTTTTAGATCTGAAAGGTACAAAAGTACATCATCTGCAAATAATGAAATGTGATGTTCCTGACCTGAAATATCAATGCCCTTTATCCCAGGGTGGTTTCGTATGGCTATTGCCATGGGTTCAATTGACATCACAAATAGAAGGGGGGACAAGGGGCAGCCTTGCCGCGTACCACGTGACAGGTTGAAGGGTTCTGAAATTAAGTTGTTTGTGATTATTTCAGCTAGTGGTTGACAGTACAATAATTTGACCCACTGACAGAATTTAGGGCCACAGCCATATCGACAGAGGATATCAAATAAATAAGGCCATTCAACTCTGTCGAACGCCTTTTCGGCATCTAGAGACAGTATACAGTTATCTTTAGCGTCTTTTTTTTCATGTATAATATTTAATGCCCGTCGTATATTATGAAAAGCTTGCCTGTTCTTCACAAATCCATTTTGATCAATATGAATGATTGTTGGTAAATGAGCTTCTAGTCTCAAAGCTAATGCTTTGGCCAGTATCTTCGCATCAGTGTTAATCAAAGAGATAGGCCTGTAAGATTCACAATAGTGTTGTGGCTTATCTTGCTTCGGTAGAAGTGTGATTAAGGCCTTTCTCAATGATGGGGGTAGAATTCCAGCTTCTAGGGATTCCTCAAACATTTCAAATAGAGGGCCAATTAACTGATCTTTGAAGACCTTGTATATATCTATGGGGAGGCTGTCAGGTCCAGCTGTTTTCCCATTTTTCATTGTTTCTATGGCCTTCAGTAATTCCTCTATGGACAAGGGCAAATCTAAGTTTTGCTTCACTTCATCTGGGAAGGTAGGTATTGGAAGACCATCTAGAAAGTTAGTTTGTTGGGCAGTAACTCCAGGAGAATCTGATGTGTATAATGATTTGAAAAAAATTAGTAAAGGTTTCATTGATCTCCTGTGGCTCTGATGTGAGAGTCCCTGAGTTTGCCATAATGCTATTAATGGCTTTTTCTGATTGCATTTTTTTAATTTGCCAGGCCAGAAGTTTACCAGATTTTTCTCCCTGCTCATAGAAAGTTTGTTTCAAACGAAATAGGCTGTTTTCAGCTTTGGAAAGTGAAAGTTTGTTATACTGTGCTCTGAGTAGGCGTAAATCTTGTTGTTGTGTCATTGTATGCCCATCATCATCATCAGCATCATAAGTGTCTTTTTCTAATTTCTTAATTTCTTCTTCCAGTGATTTCAATTTCAAATCTACTTTATTGGTTATAGAACTTGTATAGCTAATCATTTGTCCTCTAATGTAGGCTTTGAATGCCTCCCACCTTACAGAGGCATTGGTTTCATTTGTGTTTATTTTGAAAAATACATCAATGTTAGTACCCATAAATTGTAAGAAGTCTGTATCATGTAACCATTTAGGGTGTAGCCTCCACCTATAAGAACCTCTAATGATCTTGGTCATGTCAAATATTAGTGTAACAGGGCCATGATCAGAGATTACAATGGCCTCATACTTTATATCATATATTTGTGGGAATAACTGATTTGACACTAGGAAATAATCTATTCGCGAATATGAGTTTGATGATGATGAGAAGCATGAAAATTCTGATTTATTTGGATGTCGTCTTCTCCATGGGTCACATAAGTCTAATTCTTGTATATAGGTTTGTAGTATTTTCCTACTTTGCGCATGAGAATTATCTACACTTTTTAGTCTATCAAGGTCTGTTGACAGGGTTGTATTGAAATCTCCTCCAATCAGGAATTGACCAGACATAGGAACTAGAAGTAAAAAAAGGTCTTCAAAGAAATGTGGGCTATCTGAGTTAGGCCCATATACATTCACAAGATTTAGTGCTTTGTCAGTGAGAAGCCCTTGTAGAATTAAATACCTGCCTGCCTTGTCAGCTATTACATTCAGTACTTGAAATGGAACGGATTTGTGAATCAAAGTTACTACCCCTCTGGCATTAGATGCATATGATGATGCAAAAACCTGTCCTGCCCATCTTCTTTTTAATTTCTGCAGTTCACTAGATAATAAATGTGTTTCTTGTAAGAACACAATAGTCGCTTTAAGTTGTTTCAGTCTATGCATAACCTGTTTAACTTTAGATAATTTACCTAACCCCCTCACATTCCAGGAAGTTATATGTATATCATGTGAGCTTAAAGGAGAGTACCGGAGTGAATTCAAACATAGCCCTCAAGACACAGCCTGACATGGCCCATAGCCCATAATACGAATGTTCATCCGTATGGACATCCGTATCCATGGTCTGGGGACGGTCTTCATGGGCGTGTTTACATCGGTAGAGAGTCTACCGACCAATAAGCGAAGCTGATTAGAGGAGCTGTCCAATCGTGTCAAACCAGAAGTGAATGGCCTCCCCCCTGCAGAATAATCGCGTCAGGTTAAAGAACCTCCAGACCATGAATACGGATGAACAGTAGTATTATGGGCGGGCTATGTCATGCTATTAGAGACATGCTGTGTCAAACCTTTCTAGTAGCCTAGGCTACTGTGTAGTACTATATCATTAGGATGCAAGGGGCTACTTATCAAAGTTTTCATGAATTAAAATAAAGGTCTCTATAATTGTTTTAGGAAATGCTCCTGTAAGGCTGGTTGGTGGAAGCTCTAACTGCTCGGGTAGAGTGGAGATCTATCGGTCTGGCCAGTGGGGCACTGTGTGTGATGATGGCTGGGACACAAATGATGCTCAGGTGGTGTGCAGACAGCTGGGATGTGGGGATGCTGTTTGTGCTCCTACAAGCGCTCATTTTGGCAGAGGGACTGGCACGATATTGATGAATAATGTACGTTGCTCTGGTACTGAAGGATACCTTTCAGAGTGCTCCGACAGTGGAGTAGCAAACTATGTGTGTGACCATTTTGAAGATGCAAGTGTTGTGTGTTCAGGTAGGAAACTATTTGAGCCAATTCAAATCAATTAAGTTAAAATTGAATTCAGTTTTATTCAGCATAAGTTGGTTTATGCATTATTAACTACCAGTATATCGTCTTCATTTTGCATCATCTAGAGTCTTCTAGCCAGAGCAATTACTCATGTGGCTCCTCTAACTTCACTGAGAGCACACCCATTCCCATCAGTGTTGGTGAGTACATGGGGGGATAGTGAGGTTTGGACAAATAACATAATAGCATAAAATCTAATAACATAATCACAAATAACATACATACAGTATTGTCTATTTGTAGGCTAATAGAGAAAGCCGCTGTTTTAAAAGTATCAACACAGTGTAGGCAAAAACTTATATTTGTATTTGTGCATTAAAACCTTGATGCTGTCTTGAAAATAAATCTAAATTGTGTGTGTATAAAAACAAATGCCTTTGTAATTGTTTTAGAAAATGCCCCTGTGAGGCTGGTTGGTGGAAGTTCTAACTGTTCAGGTAGAGTGGAGGTCTTCTACAATGGCCAGTGGGGCACTGTGTGTGATGATGAGTGGACATGAATGATGCTCAGGTGGTGTGCAGACAGCTGGGATGTGGACGTGCTGATTCTGCCCCCACAAGAGCCCACTTTGGCTTCACAACTGGGAGTATCTGGATGGATGATGTCCGCTGCAATGGTTCTGAAAGATCTCTTACTGAATGTTCACATCGTGGATTTGGAACACATGACTGTAGCCGTGAAGATGCTGGAGTGGTGTGCACTGGTTAGTATGTAACCTGTGGTTATGTGAGATTGAAAATGTTGTCATCATGTTAAGTCAGATACTTTCCACTAACACCTCTTAGCCTACTACAACTCACTACAACTCACTTCAACATTCTCTGCATAACTTAAAGCAGTGGTTCTCAAACTTTTTCTGTCATTCCCCACTTTGGACGGCAGAGAATTTTCACGCCCCACCTGGCAGGCCCAATTTGCACACTATATCTCTGTAAGGAATACTTTGCGAGTACAGGATTTTTTCAATATTGGAATTTTCATGTTACTAATTCAAAGCAAATTTCTCAAACCCCTCATCATAGCAACAAGCCAATAATGCCATTGGAAAGCTCAATTTACTGCCATATGCGCATATCTGACAAGTACAGTAGCTGTGAATTCTGGGGGCATGGTGCGGTCGTTGATTGAACGCAAAGAGATGTCTCGCGCCCCACCTGTCATGTGTCTGCGCCCCACTAGTGGGGCCCGCCCCACAGTTTGAGAAATACTGACTTAAAGGAAGCTCTGGAGTAAGCTTAAAGGAATATACCTGAGTAAGTTTAAGCATAGTCCTGCTGCATGAGCCTTCTAACAGTATTATATTTCGTATGAAATGAAAGAATTTCGAACAGCATAGACTTAACGCGAACGTGAAACACTTTACATTGAGTCAATGTAACCTCAGATCCCATTGATTCAGTGTAAAGTGCCTGTTGGCTTCTGCGTAGAGTTTAGATTTGCTGCCCGAGCCCGGCCCGAGCCCTACCCGAACTTGGGCCGGGCCGGCTCGTGATCAATGTTCCATAAATAGGCCTATGCTTTAGGCTATATATGTTTTTTATTTTATTTATTTAGCCTATGACGCTATATGGTGTGACACCCAGTACAGTTGTATGTATTATGGCTAAGTAACTCAGCAAAAAGTATTATCTAAGGTGATTAATAGAAAAAAAAATATGTTTGGCTATGAGTCATTCCCCATATTGCATGCTGCATTTTATAAATGAGAGATAGTACCCGTTGTTAAAGTATCCATTAACGTTAATGTTGAAAAGAAAAAACAAAATAATACACTTTACAAAATAAGGCTCTTGGACGCAGTTAACCCGAACAAACATGCGCCCCTTTTCCCTCCCCCGCACGTAGTAGATTCAACAGTGGACTCGACTGATCCTTCTAACATGAGGAGCAAGTCTCTTACAAGCATAGGTTAACGTTGTTAGCTAACGTTACCGTCACTACTCTCCAAAACATCCACAAACAATATGTTTCTTGTCAATCCAACTCCAATGACAGTATTAAACTTTCACCCAGAAACAATAAACCTGGGTCGATCCTTGACATGAATTTAACAATCAAAACAGAAAACTCTCACCCAGAATTAACTATTTAACTAGTAGGCTAATCAGTAAGCACAAAAATACCACCGTCACACAGTTCACAGTTTCCTACTGTTCATCTCCCTGGTCTCTTGTTGTATCAGCAGCAAGAAATTTCTCCACTTCCATCGGTGAGTTGCAGATGGTGTTGCGCCCATTGCGAGAGATGATTAATGTAGCTGGGTATCCAAATCTGTACTCGATGCCCACAGCTTGTAGACGTTTTTTCACCCCGTCAAACTGTTTTCGTTGCTTACGCACCTCCGCGGAGAAGTCAGGAAAAAACATGACTCGCTGATCTTGGTATTTTACCACTTTCATTGCTCTGGCAGCCCCCATTACTCGTTGTCGATCTTGAAAGTTCAGGAACTTCATGATTAGCACTCGAGGATATGTTCGCTCGGTAGGCTCACTTGGAAGTCTTCCTATTCGATGTGCACGTTCAATCGTAACTGGACTTGATAGTGATGCTTCAAACACTTCAGACAGCCATTCCTCCAGAAATCTGACAGCATTCTTTCCTTCAGTCTTTTCAGGGAGGTTTACCAGGCGTAGATTGCAGCGTCTACTTCTATTCTCCAGATCGTCTAACCTAGAATTTAGCCGCTCGACTTGGCTCTCCATAGTTTGCACCGAACTTTGTACACGGCTAATGGCATCCTCTGTGCTGCTAATTCGTTGTTCAGCTTCAGAAAGCCTACCTCCAATGTCACGAATTTCAGTCTTAATGTCTTGTACGGCAGATAGCACACCGTCTAATTTGCCAGTAAAAAACTCTTTCAGGTCTGAGATGGCCTTCATCACCTCACCTTCCTCGTTAGCCGTAGCTTCTGTGCTTAGCAAATTGTTAGCTTCCTCAGATGTTTTATCGGGTTTCCCCCTTCCTCTCCCTTGCCGGTGCGACATGAATTATATTTTCTCGTCTTAAATGCAGTTGAGTCAATAAATTTAGTTTTGGAGTTGAGAAACAGCTAAAACCAGGATTTAAGGCGTTTTGTCGTGAGAGCTGCCGCAAACGTGACCTACTCACTCGCCGCCATGTTGGACCTCCCTTCCGTGATGAAGTAAGGGATAACGTTCGGTGAGGCGGTCATTATCGTATCATATCTCCCGACAGAGTATGTTTGTGCTGGACCTGACTCCAGTGGCCTGACTAATCAGTCTGGAACAATGCAATTCAAACATGTTTCCGTTTGGATATGACGTATCCTCTCACCTGGCTCTCACTTCCGCATTCAGCAGTAACAGATCGCTAGATAATTCCAATTTATTTTGACATTGCAGCAGCAATACGTCCTCAAGATCATGAATGTTAATGTTATGTACCAATTTTGTAAAGGTAAATTAAAAGTGTGTGTGTGTGGGGGGGGGGGGTGGATAACAAAGTTAAGAGACATCGCTCTAAACTGTGTGCTGATTGGCTAAACCGTTTGCGAACCGAAGTAGCCGCTCTGATCCAGACTAGTATGGAGGTCAAATTCATTTTAAAGTAAGTACGTAGGATGGCGTTGCCAGGCTATGACTCCAGTGGCTGAGGAGGAAAATACATCCCAAGTAGAAGCTGGGAAGCCGGCTCAAACGCAAACGCTCCTTGGCTGCAAACAAGGAAGCTGTAGGCTATAGTTGCTCCTAAAACGGGAAACTGAAAGAGCAGAAGTCCAAATCCAACTGGGAAAAGAATAAATCTTGCTAACCCAACTGCAGCAGACCAAAGTCCATATGAAGATATAACTCCTAAAAGAAGAAACGAAAAAAGCTGCTAACTCTGATCATTGGATAATAATATGTTAATTAGTAATAGACCTTGGGATAATACTCTCATTAAATAAAGACAATGGTGAAGAAGAGAAATGTCATGGAATGTGAGAAGTTTGCTCTCATAGGTACAGACGAGAAAAGGAGTTTTGGTAACGCTTTAATTTACAGCCCGTTAAGTACTGGGTAAA